>JAJJLH010002159.1:0-39534 GCA_023806865.1 Isotricha sp. YL-2021a | reverse complement strand
TATTATAATTTAAATTTTTATTTTCTTCAGTCACTTTTCTTATTTCTGAATTTAAACTATATATTAATTTTTTATTATTTACCTTTCATATTCTTTTTCAGGATTAGAGGAATTTTTAGTTCCTTCTTTTTGATTATTTACAATATCATCTCTATTAAAAGAAGTTGTTCCAAAAAATGATTTTTCACCTCCAATTATTGAATTATTTCCATCCATTATTTTCTTAATTAATTTATAAATCTTTATTTATTACTATAAAATGATTATTATAAAATTTAATAATATTTTAAAAAAAATTAATCTTTAATAAAAATGTATTTTTTTATTAAAATTATTATATTTTTATATTTAAATACCCTGCTAATTCATTTCTTTTATCTTTTATTTCAGAAAACTTTAAAGTCCAATCAGTATCTGCAATAATAATATTTGCATTATCTAATTTTTCCTCGTCAATTCCAAGATTTTCAGGTTCATCTATTCCAGATAAGAAAATAAATAATTTTTCACTTGCTTTTTTTCTTACAACTGGATATTTATGACACATTAATCTTAATAAACTTCTCATACTTTTTTGTAATATTTGATATTTTTCATCTTTTTCAAAATATAATAAATTATAAAATATATCAATTGAATTTAAAATCTTATGTATATTTTTACTTTCATAATTTTCTTTAGTTGCAAAAGTATGTATTTTATTTAAATATTCTATATAATCACTATGAATAAACATATTATTTGATAAAAGAAATGATAATGCACTTTCTAAAGGTTCAATAAATTTATCATCTTTTGCATTTTTTTGAAAAATATTTAAAACCACTTTATAAATTTTTTCAATTAATACTTTTTTATTATCACCTTTTTTTTCAATTATCTTTTTTAATTCATCAAGAGAAGCTTTATGAACATCTTCACTAATACAAGCAATAGATCTAATTAAACCTTCAATAAATGCATCACTATATTCATCAATTTCAATAATAGGCATAATTTTAGGATAAGCAAATTCTGGTTCTACCCATTTAATACTATATACTTTATCATCATCATCAAATTCAATATCTTTAATAATTATATTTTTTAATTCTTCATATTTTGGAATATATTCTTCTAAACCAACATAATCTCTTAAATCCCAGAAAAATTTTTGAAAAGAAATTCCTGAACTTTTTCTTACTAAAGCCATTTTTTCTGCTAATTGTTTAATAACACAATTTAAAGAAGGTAAAATAAATTTTTTAAATGTTTCATATTTTTTATTTTTATATAATGCAAACATTACATCTAATATTTGAGATACTGATGCTATTCTTATATTTGATCCTACATCACCAATTTTAGGGTCCATTTCATAGTCATTAAATCCATCTAAAATATTTTGAATTTTTATTTCTATGTCATCAAATTTATTTTCCATAAATTTAATTGTTATGTAACCTATACTTTCAATAGCTGCTTTTCTTGTTAAGGGATCATTATTATTTCCTTTTTTCTTTTTTGAATTTTTAAATAAATTTTCCATTACTATATTATAATGATTTAAAATAAATTCATTATTAAAGTTTACTATTGCTCTTGTATATCCTTTTGTAACATGTATATTATCATCAGAAACACTTTGATTAACCATTTCTAAGAATATTTTCTCAAGTTTATTTTTAACCTTTTCATTTTTTGCAAAATCACTTCCATAAGTTTCATTAAATTTTCTTAAAGTTTCAGCAGCTTCTTCTTGAATTTCATTATTAGTATATCTTATATTATCAATTAATATATCATGATAATATAAATAATCTTCATCTTCAATTGGTAATTTAACAATAGAAATTAATCTTATATATTTATTTACTCCATTTCTCATAATTTCACTTCCTTTTCCTCTATATAATTTAGCATTATCAATTTTTTTAATTAATCCAATTATTCCTTTACATAAATCATTATTTTCTTTTATTAAATTAATATGATCTACATATTTAATCCCTTCATAATATTTATCAAATATTTTCCTATAATTAGAATCTTCCAAAATTTTTTTTTCTTTTGCAGTAAGACCATTAAGCATTTGTCTTCTATTAATTCTACTTTTATGATGATAATCCCATAAACCATTAATTCCTAAGAGTATAGTACAAATACCAATTAAACTTCCATGTCTAACATGTAAAGAAGGACTAGTACAACTTTTCATTAATTTAGGTATAATATCATTAACAAAAATCTCTGGATGAAATGGAACTAAAAGAGCAAGTGTTTCACAAGCTAATTCTCTAATTTGTTTTTCAATATGAATCAATCTATTAAAAGCTAAATAATCAACAATTTTTTTATAATATTCATCATATTGAGCTATAAAAATTGAAATATTTAAATAACAATTAGTCCTAATTCCTAAAGTAAAATAATCAGCTTCTGTTAAAATTTCAATTCCATGAGGAAAATTACCTTGTCTTCCAACATTTTCTTGAAAAGCAGCAGAAGCTGCTCTTCTACAATTAACTTCCTTATCAAATAAAATAGTTAAAATTAAAGTCCCAGCCAATCTCTCAATATAAGTTTTCATAATATCGGTTGTGAATGATCTAGCAAGTGCCCAGACAATATAACAAGCTGCATCTCTTACATTTGAACCAGTACAAAAAGTTCCTTTATTAGTTTCGAAAATTAAAGCTTTTTCCAAATATGGAATTAACTCTTCTAATCTTTCAGGAAGTATCATTCCTCTTTTACATAATTCTGCAATGCATAAACATGCACCATGCCATGCAAATTCATTTTCATCATCTGAGAATAAATCAAATAAATTATGGAAAATTTCTTCAACCATTGATTTAGTTAATCTTTCACATATTCTTCCAATTCCCTTTGCTGCTGACCAACGAACTATATATTCTTTATCTGATAAGTGATTTAAAAGAAAATCTAATATTGATTCTAAAGCTGAAGTGTTTATATCATAATCTAATGTATCTTCTTCTTCTATTTCCATTTTATTTTCTTCTATTTTTTCTTCTTCTTTTGATAATGCTGTTTTTAAATTTTGATGATAACGCCATGTTTGAGGACGAGGTTTTAAGAAAACGAGTCCTACTCTTTGTATTAATTTTGTTAAATTTTTACGAAATATACCACTAGATTCAATTGGTTTTGGAAATTCTGTATTTATTAATTTTAATATTGAATCAATATATTTTTCTAAATCTTTAGCTTGACCATTTTTAAATATTTCAAATAATGAAAGAACCCAACCTAACATTTGGAAAATATTAAGATTTTCAATTGGATCTAAAATCTTTTCAATAGCATATTTTATATAATCATCTAGATAATTTTTTTTAATTAAATCAGGTCTGACTAAAAATTTACTTAAAGAATAAGAAGTAATAATTCTTAAATTTGTTGATTTAGTTAATTCTTCTTTAAAATAAGAAATTAATTTATTTATTAATTGACCTTCACTATCAATAGTATCAATATCAAAAGGTACCATTGCTAAAATTGAAGTCCACAAAACTAAAACATAATTAACATACCAATCATATTGCATATCATATGGAAGAGAAATTAAAAAATGAATAACATTTTCAAAAATTGAAACTTCAGATGAAAAAAATTTAGCAATTGGTGCAAATCCTCTTATTTTACATATAACATATACTAATTCATAAATACATTTTATATATTCAAACATATCTTTTTTTATTTTTTCATCATTTTCATTTTTTTCTTTTTTTAAATTTTCTTCTGCTTTTAAATGCTTATTTATTAATGTTAATGAGGTATTTGTTAATTGAGGGATTATTGTTGGTAATATTGGATCTAATAAACCAGGTTGTTCTTGATAAGTTGAAAGTAACATTATTGTTCTATTTTTATCTTCTTTTAATTTATCAAAAGTTTTTATTGTTGTATTTTCATTTTTTTCTGGATTTAAAACAAATTGACATATTTCATTTATTATTTTTAATATTCCTTCTTTTTCTTTCATAAATGAATCAAACATTTTATATGTATCTGCATTCATTTCTAAATGTTCATTTTTATCATTCTCATTTGTATTTTTATCATCTCCTAAACCCACAAAATATTCCTTATTTTTTTCTAACATCCCCATATGTGCATTTTCAAGGTAATAATCCATTTTTAAATATATAAAAAAAATTTAAATTTTATTTATTTAAATATTATTATATAATAATGATAAATTATTATGAAATTTTAAATGTTCCTAATTTTTCTAATATTAATGATATTAAAAAAAGTTATAAGGAATTGATTAAAGTTAATCATCCTGATAAAGGAGGAAATACAAATGATTTTGAAAAAGTAAAAAATGCTTTTGATTTGTTAAAAGATCCAAAAAGGAAAAAGGAATTTGATAATCAATTAATTTATTACTTTGAAGTTTTAGATAGAGCTGAAGAAATAGAAATTGGAATTAATGATAAATTTTTCACATGTATACAATGTCTAACTGAAAATGATATTAATTATGATTTAATAGATAAAAATAAAGAAAATATTATTAAATGTGAAAATTGTTCAATGATATATAAATTAAAAATTATATAATTATAATTTTTTTAACTTAATCATTTTTTTATATATTCAAAAAATTTGAAATTTGTAAATTAATTATTTTTTTAATAAAATGGAAGATAATGATGATAGTTCAATTTTAAATAATCCAAAATATGATAATTTAAATAATAATAAAGTTCAAAAATTTCTAATTCAATATAAAGCACATCCATTAGCATTATTATTTAATTTACTTGTAACATTAGCATGTGTTGTAGTATATATTTTAACAACATATCTCCCTAATTTAATTTTAAGACATGATAAAGCTTTTTTTTCTTTTAATTTCGCCTCTCGTGTTTATTTTTTTCTTGATTTTATTGCAGATATTCTAGTAGGAATAATTGATTTTTCTTTTAAATATTTTTCAACCTTTTGTATTGAAATAATAGGAGTTGTACCTTATTTATTAGCTAGATCAAAAGCAGGAATGGAAGAAAATTTAATAAATAATGCACATATGATAACAAGTTCATTAATATGTCTTAGATTATTTAATTTTTTAGATTTTGGTAAATTTATTAAAAGTGATGTTAATAGAGAATTATATAATATAATGACAAGTATATTTTGTTTATTAATATCATCATCAATTTTAATTAATGTTGTTGAAAGTACACAAACGATAGGTAATTATTGGTTATTTGTTGAAAGAGATTGTAATGATTCATATAATTGTAATGGAACAAATGATAGTTTTCATTCATCTTTTTTTTTTGTTATGACTACAGTAGCAATTATAGGTTATTATTCAACAATATCATCCGTTTTAGGAAGAATAATAATTATAGTTTTAATTATTTTAAGTGTTATAGAAATTCCAGCATTAAGTTCAAATTTAATGATTCAATTAAGTTCAAAAAGTGTTTATGCTAGAACTGCATATAAAATGTTAGAAGGAGTTCAATTTATTTTAATAAGTGGAAATATATCAAATGGTTCTATTGTTGTTTTATTACAAGAATATTTCCATCCTGATCATGGTGAAGATGAAAGACATGCTTTAATTTTATTACCACAAGGTCCTGATACAGGAATGAAAAGTTTACTTCAAGAATATCCAAATAAATTATTTTATTTTGAAGGTGATCCATTAAAATTAAATGATTTACAAAGATGTCAATTTAGAAATGCAAGTATGATAATGTTATTATGTAATAAACAAACTGATGATTCAGCAGCTGAAGATTCAAAAACAATAATTCAAGCAATGGCAATTAAAAAGCATTTTAATATGGATGATGAAAATAGGAAAAGAGATACTTTTGGAAGTTTTAGTGGAACTATAAGTAATTTTTATAGAACTACAAGGACCATTGCTTTAGAACAACAGAATCAAAAACAAAATGATGATGGTGGTTTAACTAATTTAAATTCTAATTCAAATGAAAATAGTGAAAATGAGAAAAAAAATAGTACTACTAATAATAATAATAATAATGAAAAAATTGAAAATAATGAATCTAGTTTAATTATTCAATTACTTAGACCTGAAAGTGAACATCATTTTGCACTTTCAATTTCCAAAAATAATAATACTGATCAAATTGTTTGTATTGATGAATTGAAATTGAGTTTATTAGCAAAGAGTTGTTTATGTAGAGGAATAATTGCATTAATTTCTAATTTAATTATAACAAATAATTTTGATGAAAGTATAGAAAAACAATTAGGGAAAGTAAAATGGATTGAAGAATATAAACATGGAAAAGATTATGAAATATATAAAATTCCATTAGAATATTTAAGAGGATATAAATTTTCAGTAATAGCTGAGAAAATATATAATGAAAAAAAAACAATATTATTTGGATTAAATATAGAAAATAAAAGTGATAATTCAAATATAGTATTATTATCTCCTATGGATTTTATAATACCAGTAAAAAGAGATATAAATGTTTTTGGATATTTATTAGCAAAAGACCAAAATGATGCTGATAATGTTACAGCATGGGAAAAAACACAAAAAAGAATTGAAATAACTAAAATAAATAATAATGATTTAAATCCAATGAAAAGAAGAATAAATAGAGGAAATGTTGAATTAGAAGATGGTGAAATAGAATATGAAAATAGTTTAAAAAATGGTGATATTTATTCAAATGATGCTTTATCATTAGCAAAAATATGTTATATTACTACTGAACATATTGCAAAAACAAGTGTTACTATTGATTCAATTGATAAAATGTTAATTGCAAAAGGACATATTATTATTTGTGGGGTATGCCAAAATTTAATTGATTTTATTAAACCTTTAAGAAGTAAATGTTTACCTAAAAATTTAGTTCCAACAATTGTAATTTTAAGTAAAGAATTACCAGATGATAAAATATGGAATACAATATCATTTTTTGAACAAATTTATTTAGTACAAGGTGATTCAATGAAAAAATCAGATTTAAAAAGAGCTGGAATTAGAAGTGCTAAAAGAGTAGTAATTTTAGCTCCAGGAATAAATGAAATAAGTCAATTTACATTAAATAAAAAATTAAAAAATTTAAAAGTAAATAAAGAAGATGATGAAAATAATGAAGAAAATCAAACTATAGCAGCAAGAAAATTAACAAGAGAAGAAGAAGATTTACTAGATGCAAAAACAATATTTAAATATAATATGATATCAAAAATAAACAAAGATATTTTTTGTGTAATAGAACTAATAAATCCTAACAATGTTTCCTTTTTAAATAATAGAACAAGAAAAAGCAATGATGAATATTATTTTATAAAAGCAGGATTAAATATAGATGCAACAGCATCTTTCGCAGCAGGTGAAGTTTATTATTCAAGTATAATGGATAATGTAATAACACAAGCTTATTATAATCCATCATTATTATCAGTATTAAAAAAATTAATTGTTGGTGATGAACAAATGAATTTAAAACCAAAAAATATTTTATATAGATATTCAAATATTACAAGTGGTAATTTATATTTAATAAATATGCCAATGGGAATTTTCCCTGTTCATTTACTTTCATATGGTAAAGTTAAATTTGAAGATGTTTTTAAAATTTTTATACAAAAAAAAATTATTGTTATTGGAGTTTATAGAGCAGGAGAAATTAATTCAACTTCAGCAAATCATTCAAGTGAAAATAAAATAAGTTATAATGTTAAAATAAAAAATAATCCAAATGAACTTTTTTATTATGTAGTAACTGCACCTGAAGAAGATTTTGAAGTTACTTCAAAAGATCGTTTATTTGTTATTTCTCCTGAATATCCTGATATTGATATTTTAAATAATGGAGATCAAAATTATAATAAAGATGAAGATTTAATTCCTTCTGATGATCCTGTTGGAAATTTTAAGGTACATAATAAAAAAATTGAAGAAAAAAAAGAAATTAGAAGAGAAATTGATGAAGAAGGAGAAGAAAAATTAAAAAATTTTAATGAGGAATTAAAGGAAACTAGAACTTTATTAGATGATATTCAAAGTTGTATTAATAAAGTTCAAATTGATTCTGATAAAATTATTAAGAATAGTATTAAAAAAAAATTGAATTCTATTGTAAAAGAGAATAAATATTAAATAATATATTTTCTTTTATTATTTTCTTATTTATTTTATTTATTTTAATTTTATTTTTATAATTTACTTATTTATTATTTTAAACTATTTTTATTCTTTTTTTTAATTTGATTTTATATTTTACATAATTAAATTTAATATATATATAACTAAAATAAATCATTTATTCAATATTCTCATAAATTTCACTTTTATTACTCATTTGTTCTTCATCATTTAGCTCAATTCTTTCCATTTGTGGATAATTTATATTTTTATTAATATTTATCATTTGTACATCAATATCATCTTTCTCCAATTCCATTTTATCATTTTCTAAGTTATTTTTTAATATATTTTCAGGTATATTATAAAATGTTTTAAAATCTTCCAAAATATAATTATTTTTCTTTTCTTTTTTTGATAAATTAATTAAATCTTGAACTGCTTTTCCATAATTATCATAATCATCTAATAATTGACTTTTCATAATTCGATTATAAATTAAATCTAAATTCCCATTTAATTTAATAGAATCCATTTCAATAAAACCTTTTCTTGGTGAAATAATTTGTGAAAAATAATCATAATAAACAGACTTTTCTTCTCCTTTTTTCATTTCCATTATTACTTTATCATTAATACTATTATCAAGAGTTAAATTATTATTTTTCCTATCAAAAAATAAATTCATTTTTTCACTTACATTTTTATATGGATTATGAGTATTTGCTTTTATGATAATTTTATCAAGGGATAAAAATAAAATTTCATCTATTTTAGTTTGAAAAACATTAAACATATCATAACTAATACAAAGATTTTCATCTACAATTCTTACTTTTGATAAAATATCAATTATTATAATTCGATTTTGAGATGTTAATAATAAAATATATTTATCATAACAATTTAAAAGAGTAACCTCTTCAAAATATAAATTTGTTAATAATGGTGTATTTAATATTGAATAAACATTTAAAGTGAAATTAGTATCAAAAAATGCAAAAAATAAAGAATTATTTGTGAATAATTTTATTAATCTATTTACTATTTTATGAACGTAAATTATATTATTATTTGAATATAAACATTTAATTAATGAATAATTTTCAATTGCATTATTTTCCCATCTTAAAATAATTGATTTATCATCCTTTGTTATTAATCCATTAATTTTAATTTCATTTGTTTCATTTTCAATAACATGATACAACTGTTTTTTACATCTCAAACAAAATTGTCCAAAATTATCATTTCCATTATTATTATTAATATTTTTTAAATTATTTTCATAATTTAAATTAATCATTTCATTAACATTCATATTATTATTATTTTTATCATCAACTAAACTTTTAGGTTTAGCAATTAAAGTAGGAGCAATTCTCCTTTTCCCATTATTAACATTATTATTTACACCATTACTATTATTCAAATTATTATTAACAATATTTTGATCAATATCACTTCCAAAAGAAAAATGATTTTTATTTTGATTATTAATTTTAATATCAAATTCATTAAACATAATAGTACAAACTCCACCAGAACTATTAGAAATAAAAATAGTCCCTCCACCATTTGTCCATAAAATATCAGTAATATTACTTTCACTTAAATTATTAATTTCAACAAAAACTGAAAAATTACCTTGTAAAACTTTCCATATAATTAAATTACCATTTCTATCTGCAGTAGCACATAATTGAAATTCTTCTTTTTTTCCTTTTAAACTATATAAACAACTTGAAAATTTAGCAACTAACATAGGTGAATCATGTCCAATTAATACTTGAGGATTATTTAAATCATCAATAAAAATAATTCTTCCATGAATAACATTATTATTTTTAATATTATGATGATCTACAGAAATAATAATTTTACCATCTGAACTCCAATCAATTTTTTTTTGAATAATATTACATTTATGTTTAGGAGTAATAAATTCTTCATAATCTTTAATAGTGGTAATTGTATTATTATTTTTATTAAATTGAGATATTATTACTCTTCCTTTATCACTCATTGATACAAATCTTCCAGTATGTTCAATAAATGGATCTAAAGAAATTGAATTAATTATATTATCATGAGAATCCATTATTGAAATATTTTCAAATGAATTATTTATAAAATCACATTTGAAAATATAAATACAATTATCAAATCCAGATATAAATAAAAATGAATCATCAGGATAAAATTTCATATCTGTTATTTCACTTTTATTTTGTATTACTCTTACTCTTTCAGCTGAAAAATTTTGTTGATTTATTTTCCAAATTGCAATTGATTTATCTTGAGAACCACTAAATAATAAATTATTATTCATTTTAGGAAATTGAACACAAGTTACTTGTTCTGAATGAAAATCTAAAATCATTTTTGGTATTTTTACATCATTTAATACATAATAGTTAATATCTTGTTTTTCATCAAGTAGGATATCTTCTTTTGGAGTTGAATTGAAATATACAAATAAATTTTGAAGGTTAAATATTGTAATTTGCTTATTTGAATCTCCAAATGCTATATATTGTTGATTTGAACTCATTGATATTGAGTTTATTGAACTTGTAGAATCTAATGAATGGTATTTTATTATTTTCATTTTTTTTTTGATATTTAATTAATATATTGTGCTAATTTTAAAAGGATAATTTTTTATTTTTTTTTTAAAATTTTTTTTAAATTTTTATATTTATTTTTTATGGTTTTTTATATTTTTTGTAAAAAAATAATAATATTTATTTTATAAAAGATTTTCTATTTTAATAAATATATAATTGAAGAAATTAATATATTCTCAAAAAGTTTATTTAAAATATTAGTTTATTTATTGTTCAATGAATAGAAAATAATAAAATTTTCTAATATTTTATAAATCTATAAGAATCTTATTTTTCTTTTGTATTAAATATTGTTATTTATTGAAATAATCATTTTATTTATATTGAATAATTGGTTAAATTAAAACTTTAAAAATTTAAAATAAAGTCAAAAATAAATTAAAATAAATTTAAACAAAAATATTTTAAATAATACTAACAATATCTTCTTTATCGTATTAAATTTTCTAGAAAGAATTTTTATTTAAAATATCATTTATAGATGATTAATAAAATAATAAAAATAAAAAACAATATGAATAAAAAAACAAAGATAATTAATATTTTTTAATGGGTATTAATGAAACAAAACTTTCAAATTATTCATATAGTCCTAATAATGGAAAAGATTTAAAATCCAACTCATTAAAAATAAAGAAACAGGAACAAAAATACAATAAAAAAAAAAATATAAAACTAGAAAGTGACACAAACATACATAAACAAAATTTAGAAAAATATCTTGAAGATAACGAAATAGAAATAAAAAATAAAAAAATAGACGGTCCCTCAATCTCAAAAAAAGAAATAATAACTCAAAATTCAAATGAAAATTCATTTATTAATGATAATTTTGAGAATCAATGTAATGAAATTCCAAAAAGTAATTCAACTTCAGATGTAAGTCAAAATGATTCAACATCTCAACAAAGTAATGATAACTTTTCAGATGATGAACATTATTCAAATTCTCAAAAAATATCATCATCAATTAATTTTTCATCACAATCAGATATTAATTTAGATATGAAAAGTGTATTTTTTACTAGAAAAAATAAAAAAAACCATACAGTAAAAATAGAAAATCCAATAAATATATCATCAAATGAATATAAATTCAATTCAAATCATTTTGAAAATTTAAATAATAATAATAATAATAATATATATCAAAATGATTATGAATTAAATTTTTATAGAAATGGTGAAGAAATAAGAAATTCATATATAAGTAAATTAATATGTAAAAAAGTTTGGACACCATCAATTAAAGGAAAAACACATAATACTTTAATTTTATTTGACTGGGATGATACATTATTATGTACAACATTTTTAACAAAAAATGGAGTTTATGATGAAAATTTAATCTTAAATGATAAAGAAAAAGAAAAAGTTTCAAAATTAGAATTTTCAGTATTAAAATTATTAACTCTAGCAATTAAAAAAGGAAATGTTTATATAATTACAAATGCAGGACAAGGTTGGGTTGAATATTCATGTGAAAAATATTATCCAAATGTTTTAAATGTTTTAAAAAAGATTAAAATTATTAGTGCAAGAGGAGAATATGAAGAAAAATATCCAAATGATTCTAGAATGTGGAAAATTCAAGCTTTTTTAAATATGCAAAAAGAATTTAATTCTAATTTAGTTACTAATATTATTTGTTTAGGAGATTCTTTTATTGAAATTGAAGCTGGACATATTTTAGCTTCTAAATTTACTCAAGCTTTTATTAAAACTGTTAAGTTTAGAGAAAGTCCTAAACCTGAAGAATTAAATAAGCAATTGACTTTAGTTGCTGATCAATTTGATAGTATTTACAAAACTATTAAAAACTTAACAATTAGAGTGGAGAAGAAGAAAAAATAATTTTTTTTTTTATTTTTTTGTATATATTTGAATCCAAATACAATATTATTAATTATTATAAATAAATAATGCTATAGAAATAATTTTTAAAATAAAATTTAATTTTATATATAAATAACAACTTATAAATAAAACTTATAATTTTTTTATAAATAATATACAAAAAACTTAATAAATAAATAATAAAATACATATTTAAAATAAAACTCAATCAAAAATAAAATTTTAAAAAACCTAAATAAAAAAAAAATAAAAAAACTAAGTATCTTGTCCCATAAACTTCCCAGAATCAGGTTTAATATCAGGAGTAATAATTTCAATCTTAACAATTTTCTCAAATTCCTGTATCATCATATCACAATAATCTCCAAATTTAATAATAGAATAATTAATATCCTTATTCCTCATTTCAATTAAAATATCTTCATGATCAAATCCATTAGGACATCCTGAATATAAATCATCATCACCATTATAAAATAATTTCCCATGAGGAGGACTATCTAAAATATGATAAATAAACTTATAACTTTTATCTCTCCAATTAATATTATTTACACTATCATTTAAACCATCTAAAACAGCTTCAGGAATATCTTTTCCACCATTGACTTTAACATTCATTAAAAGTTCAGTAAATTCTTTAAAATCAGAAGTTAAATTAGAAACAATTTGACTAACATAAGTTTTTTGAACTTGATCATGATCTTTATAACAAACTAAACCAACTTTTAAAACATCAATTTCATCTAATAAATATTGAGTTAAACACTTTTGAGCATCCCATAATATTTTTCTAATTAATCTTTTAATTCCTTTCATATAAGGATTCATTGAACCAGTTGTATCTAATAAAAAAATTATATCTACTGCTTTTAATTCTTGAATATATGGTAATTCACTATCAAAAATTACTACTGGTGTTGGATCTGTTTCAGGATCATAGTTTGGATCCTTTAAATCATCTTCTCCTTCTACTTCTAATTGATGCTGAACTTGCTTTTTGTTTAAAGGCATTGATTCATTTTGTTGATGGTTTGGTCTTTTCTCTTTTTGAGGACGGTTTAATGGGGTTTGTAATTGCTTACTTTCACCTGAATGCAATGCCAGGTTTCTTATTTTGGATTTCATTTTTCTCGTTTTTGAAAGGGTTTTTTAATTATTTTCTTTTTTTTTTTTGTAATTAAATTTTTTTGTTTTTTTTTTTTTTTTTTTATTTTTTTTTCATTTTAACTTTTTTTTTTTTTAGCTTTTTTAAGATTTTGTTTTTAGTTTTTTATATTGGGAATTTATGAAATGTGAAATATTTTGTTTTGTTGTTTTTAAGGTTAAATCATTTAGAATTTTTATATTTTTTATTTTGAATTATTAAAACTAATATACTTGATAATAAATTATGAAATGGTACTATCAATTTTTTTTATTTAATTTAACAAATTTTGAAGAAATTTTTGAATAAAATATATGTATGATATTCATAAGATTTTCAAAATTTTTTCGAAAAAAATGGCGAATTAATAAATAATTTAATTAAAATTATTATATAAAAATAATATAAAAAAAATAATTTTGATTTTCTTTAAAACACAAAACCATATTTTTTCCAACACTTATTATTTATTTTGTTAAAGCTCAAAATAAAATAAGAAGATTTTAGCAAAAATTTTATTAATTATATATAACTTTGCATTAAAAAATGGCTTTTTTCCCTTATATTTCACTATAGAACATTTCTATATTGAATATTTATTCTATTATAAAAACACATTTTTTTATCATTTTCATTATATATTATAATACAATGTTATTACATCATAACATATAAATTCAAATAATAATAAAAAGTAAAAACTTATATTAACTTTGTAAATCATAAATTTTTATATTATTCCTTAAAAATATTTTAAAAATTGGTTGAGGAATTATCCAATCAAAACATAATTAAACATTTTTTAATCCATATCTCAATTATTAAAGAAATATAAGCCCAAAAAAAAAATAAAAAAAAACAAAAAAAGTACATGGGAAAGGGAAAAAAGAAAGAAAAGAAAGCAAAAAAGGATAAAAATGCACCAAAAAAAGCAATTTCAGCTTTTTTCTTTTATAATAAAGAAAGAAGGCCAATTTTAAAGAAAGAACAACCAAGTTTGGATAATAAACAAATAATTAAGACAATGAGTGAAGAATGGAACAAATTAAGTGATGAAAAGAAAAAACCTTATATTGCAAAGGCTGAAGCTGATAAGAAAAGATATGCAAAAGAAAAAGAAGAATATGATAAAACACACAAAGTTGAAAAAAGTAGTACAAAAAAAAGTGAAAAAAAAGGTAAAAAAACAAAGCCAAATCAAATTGAAACTGAAAATTTTGGAGAAAAGGAAATAGTTAATTTTGATATGAATGTTTTTATAATTACTGAATCTAATTTGAAAAATCTTTTTAAAAAATTAATTGGAAGGGAACAAGAAGAAAATTTAAATTTTAATAGAAATTCTCCTTTAAATCATAAAAATTACCAAGGATGGAATTTTACATATTTGGAGAAAAATGAAAATGAAGATATTGAAGATTTATTTAATTTTAGTTTTGATAAAATAGAAGATGAAAAAAAAAAAAAAGATTGTAATAAAGATGTATTCATAATTAATTTATCAAATGAAAATTCTGCTAAAAAATATTTAAAATTAATTATAAATCAAAATTATGATGAAGAATATCAACCATTTATTTTATTTTTAACAAATGAGAATAATATTGATGGTAAACAGGAAAATATTAGAAATTTAATAAGTGTTATTGCAGAAGAAAAAATAAATGAAAAATATGAAAATGATGAAGATTTAAAAAATAAAAAATTAAATAATTTAATACCAAATGAATATTATATGTTATATAATATTTTCTTAAGTCAATATAGAGAAAATGAAGAATTTGAATTAAATGATGTGATCATAATAAATAATTATTTAATAAAATTTGCAAGTTGTTATAATGAATTAGGAGATTTATTTTCAACTAATATGTTAGAGAATAATAATTTAAGTTATAATTTCCTTAATATATTATGTGTTGGAAGAACTGGTACAGGTAAAAGTACTTTTATAAATACTTTTTTTAACGAAAGAAAATGTCTTGTAGGTGGAAGTGGGTTATCAAAAACAAAAAGAATTAATTTTTATTCTGATTTTACAAGACAAATTAGAATTTATGATACTAAAGGTTTTGAAGGAGAAAAATCTACTTCCAAAATAATTGGATTACTTAAAAAATTAAATGTTGAATTAATAAATTGTAAACAAAAAATTCATTTAATTTTATATTTCATTCAAGGTCAAATAAATTTTGAAGAACACGAATATCAAGTTTTTAATGAAATTTTAAAATATAATGCAAAAATAATATTTATTAAAACACATTGTAGAAATAATTCTGATAGTTTTTTTTGTAAAGAAAAGAAGAAATTATTTGATAATATAAATACTCTATATAATAAATATAAAGAAGAATTAAATAAAAATAAAGAATCTATACAAACAATTAATGAGATAAAATATTTATATTATAAAATAATATTAAATAATGAAGAAGGAAATAAAAATTTAATATTAATGAATTTAAGAAAAGATGAAAATGATGAAAATGATATAACTAAAATATTTGGAATGAAAGAATTATGTATTGAAATATATAAATATTTAAAGCCTCATATCATAAAACTTCAAAATTTAGAAAAAATAGATTCATTCTCTAATAATGCAGATCAATTAATAAATGAAGAAAATGATTTTAGTACTGCTCCTATTTATTATATTATAAAAGATAATTTATTTCTTGGTCAATATAAAACAATAAGAGACATTTTATCTTCAATAAAATCAGAAAAAAAAATAATTATATCCAAAAATTGTTTATGGGGTGGTTTATCAGGATTAAATCCAATTCCTTTTGTTGATATTGGAACATATTATTTAATAGAAAAAAATATGAAAAAAGAATTAGCAGCTTTATATCATTTTAATTTAGAAGATAATGTATTTTTAAATGAAGAAATTGGAAATAATAAAGAAAAGGAAAATAATGAAAAAGCAAATGATGAAAAAGATAATATTCATTTAAAAACATTAACAATATATAATTCAGGTAAAGGAGTTATTCAAGGAGTAAAAATTGGATTAGAGATTTCTGATTTAGTTCATGACATAAATTATGTGAATAATTTAAAAAATATAATAAATACTTTTATTAATGGATGTAAATCATCTCTACTTTTTATTGTCGTTGGATGTTTGATTGGTGGTATAATTAATGTTGGTTTAATTATTTATGAAGGCAATTTATTTTCTGATTTTTTTGAAAAAGAACTTATAAAAGATGGAGGAGAAGATTATTTAATAGGTGCTGCTAAATCATATAATAAAGCTATTAAATCATTTAAAGATTTAGCTGAGATTAATGATGATGAAATTATTATTTATGAATAACATTTTAAATTTTAAAAATTTATTATTTTAAAAATTAGTTCAATGTTAATTTATTTACTTATTTTATTTTTTAAATATTAATTATATAATAGTATAGCAATTCTAATTTAATGAAATATGATGATATTGTAAATTATATGATTGAAATTTTTGTAATATTAGTTTCTATTATGAATCTCTGAAATAGTTCATTTAACTTTTATTTTAATATATTTATTTAAGTTATTAAAAATTTTAATTTATCATTTAAATTTTATTTGTCATAATATATACAATTTGTTTTAAATTTATTTTTTGTTTTAAATATCACAAATGATATAAAAAATTAGCGAAATTAATAAAAAAAAAAATTATTAAATAATTTTCTAAAAATAAAAAAAGCATTTCAAAATCTCTTTAAAAAATGATATAATAGACTAATAAAGAAAGAAGAAACAAAAATAAGTATATCAAATTGCTAAAAATATTTTTTTTATTTAAAAATTTAAATATTTTTTGATAAATAAAATCTCAAAAATTTTCCCACATTATAACCCCCAAAATTGATATGATATTTAAAATTTTTAAAATAAAAAATTTTATAAAATGATATCAATAATATCATTATTATATTATATATTAATATTTTATGGAGTTAAATATTCATGTTTTGGAAAATTTCATGATAATTTTTTAAGTTTAAAAATATTAAATGGATTAAAGGGATTAGCATCAATATCAATTTTAATAGGACATATGAATTTAGATCATCCTGAATTTAGAAGAACATTATTTCATACTCCTCCTGGTCTTGGAAGATTTTATCCTGCTTTTTTTATGTTTTGTTCTGGTTATGGTTTAATGGTTAGTTTTAAGAAAAAAAAAGATTATTTAAATAATTTTATAAAGAGAAGGATTTTTTCTATTTTAATTCCTTATTTATTAAATAGATTTATTAATTATGTACAAAATATTACTATGAATTATAATCATGAAAAGTCTTTAATTGATATTTTAAATTTTAAAATGATGTTTTATGATATATTTGTATATAATCATGCTTGGTTTATTTTGGAATTGATAATGTTTTATTTATTTTTTTATATTTTTTTTAAGTATTTAAAAAATAGACATTTAATCAGATTTTTAATTTTAATTTTTTGTTGGTTAATAATTTTAGTACCAACATATTATCCAAAAAATTTAGGGAAAAACAAAAAATATATTTTTGTAGCAGATGAATATCATTATTCAACTCTTTCATTTATTTATGGTCTTTTAATAGGAGATTATGAAGAAAATATTATTAAATTTATTAAAAAATTTTATTATTTATTTTTAATTTTAGCATCTTTATTCCCTTATTATTATCAATATTTTAGGAAAAATATCCCTGATCAAACTTTAAAAAATTCAAAATATAAAAATTATTGGTTTAATTTTACAAAATATAATATATTAAGTATTTTAATGTATTCTTGTATTTTAATTATAACTATGAAAATACAAATAAACAACATAATATTAGATTATTTAGGAAAATTTACACTTGAAAATTATTTATATCATCCTTTGATTTTAAAAATATATAGAACAAATACAATATATTTTAAACCTGAAAATATTTTTTGGAAATATTTTATTTCATTTTTTATTTCTCTTTATTATAGTGAAAAAATGCATTATATTAATAGTTTATTAATTGGCTTAATTAATAAAGATGAAAATAAAATAAATGAAAATAAAGGAAATGTAATTAGTAAAGTAAAAATTGATGAAAAACAACAATTACTTAATAAAATTGAAGAAAAAATAACAATTTAAACATAAAATAAATAATAATTTTTTTAATTTATTTTTATATTAAAAAATAAAATAAAAAAAAATCCAAAAAAAAAAAAAAAAAAATTTAAAAAAACCATTCATTAAATAAAAAATATTTTTAAAATATTATAGGAAATTATCAAATAAACATTTTAAAAATATTGGCAACAAATCTTTTTCTTAGCCAACATCATTTTGGTAGTAGCCAAAGGATTTTGAATAACAATACTAGTTTTTCTTTCATTATCAACAACATTAGTATCATTTTTCTTATGATATTCATCCATTCTATCAATAATAGCAGATAATAAATAATCCATACTTTCATTAATATTAACTCCATTTTTACAAGAAGTTCTAAAATAATGAGAAAATTTATGTTCTTCACAAAATTTACTAATTTCATCTTCATCTTTAATTTTTTCATCTTCTTTAATTAAATCAATTTTATTTTGAATAAGAATAGTAGGAATAAGATCACCATCAATAAATTTAGTATTTTCATCAATTGACTTTTTCCATAATAAAGCTTTATCTAAAGTTTGAGGATTTGTAATATCAGTCATGATTATACAACCATGAGCTCCTTTAGTGAAAACTCTAGAAGTATAAATATTTTGATCTTGTCCTGCAATATCCCAAAATTGAATTTTATAATAATTTCCTTTATATTCATATATTTTATAACTAAAATCACTCATTACTGTTGCTTTGTAATCTTCTGGAAATTTATCTTTCATCCATCTGTTACAAAATGATGTTTTTCCTGTTCCTGAATTTCCTACTATTACAATTTTATAACTTGTTTTGCAATTTTTAAAATTCTTTTTTGAATCTGACATATTTGAGAAGTATAAAATATTTATATTTATATATTTATTATATATTTTTTTTTTATAAAGATGTTTTATTTTTTTTTTTCATTTTGAATTTTTTTTTTCATACTTATGTATTTTTATTAAGTTATAAATTTATAATTTATATTTTTTTTTTTTTATTTTATATATTATTTTATTTTTTTTCAACTTTCATATTATTTTCTATTAATTCTACTATATTGTTTTTTTTTGCTAAATCCATTGGAGTTTTTTTTCTTTTATTTGGTTTATAAGGATCAGCACCATTTTTTAATAAAAATTCTATTAATTTAGTTCTTTTATGAAATACTGCATAATGTAATATTGTATCTTCATATAAATTTACAGGATCATTTATTTTATTTTTTTTATCATTACTATTTAAAATATTTTGTTCAATAAATTGAATAAATTTTTGATCACTATATAATTGATAATTTTCAACAAGTCTTCTTGCTCCATTTACTTTTCCCTTTAAAAAATTATATTTTGTAACTTACACATGCACTACCCATTTTTTTATTATATAAATATTAAATTAATTTTTTTTTTTAAATGTTTTTAAAAAAGAAAAATTATATTAATTAAATAAAAATTTAGAAATTGATGGAGAATTATATCTCATTAATTTATATGATATATTATCAAAATTGTTTGTTCCATATATTGATGAAAATTTAATTGGTATTTTTTTTTCTTTTCTTTTTGATAATAATGATGAATTTGTCTTTGATAAACTTTTTTTATTGTTGTATTTATAATTCGAAGATCTACTTTTAAAATTATTAATTCCATTTTCTGGTAACATTTCATTTATTAAAAATTGATTTTGAATTTTATCAATATTCATTTTATTTTTTAAATTTTTATCATATTTTGAATAAAAAATCCATTCATTATTATTATTAATTTCTTTATTATTTAGATTTTTCATTTTTAAATTTTTTTTAATTGATATTCTATTTTTTCCTCTATAATCATTAGATAAATCACTCATAATTTCATCAAAATTTTTATCTAATTCATCCATTGATAATTCTGAAAATTTATTATCTATTCTACTTGATATTAAATCATTGTTTTGAGTAATTAATCCAAAAATATTTTTTATTTTTGTCTTTAATTTACTTTCTTTTTGTCTCATTGATGGAATTTTTTCTTGAGTTTTTCTAAAGTAATTAATTTTATGATATTTATTTATATTATCATCATCATTTTTTAAAAATGATTTTATTTCAAAGCTATTATCGAAATAATTATTATAATTATTGTTTTTTCCTTTCAAAATTCTTTTTTGCCTTATTGAATCATTATAATTTGTTAAACTTTTTATTTTATTAATTTTATCATTAACATAAAATTCAAAATCATTTGTTTGTTTTTCTTTTAATATTCTTTCATTAAATTTTTTTCTACTTTGATTAATTAATCCTTTCCAATTTTGTAAAGTATTTAAAGAATAAAATGTTGAATTACTACTTTTAGAATCAAAAAATTCACTTTTTGTCTTTTTCAAAGTTTTGATTTTATTTTTTTCAATATTATCCCATTTTTCTTCAAATTCTTTATAAAGAGAAAACTGAACATCTTTAAAAAAATTTTGAATATTATCTTTATTTTCTTTTTTACTAAAATTACTTTGATTTCCTAAAGTTAAAGGAAGATTAAATTTTTCATTTTCATCAATTTCTCTTTTTTTTAAATCAGGCATTTCATTAATTTCATTTAAATTCATTTCATTTCCAATATCATTTTCATTTGTATATTCATTTATTTCTTCATCAAAATTATCTTCTTGAATCATTTATTTTTAAATATTAAAAATTAATTTTTTAATAAAAAAATTGTTTGTTTATGATGAAAGTCAATTTTGTTAATTTATATAGTTCTATGCCTGATATTAATTATTATTTAAATCCTTTTAATAAATTGCAAAAAGAAATGAACAAAATAAAAAGTATAAGTATGGAAAGAATATTACTTGAAACAAAAAATCCTTTATTAAAATTAAAATATAAGGTAAAATTATTTTTAAATAATACTATAAATAAAATTAAAACTTATAGAAATAAAAAGTCAAAATCACTTGTGAAACTAAATAATATTTCTAAATCTTTATTAAATAAAAGAAATAAAAATAATGGAAAAACAAATTTAAATGTAAAAAAAATAAATAAATTGAATAAAACAACTAATTTTAAATATTTTAAGAGTTTTGATATAAAAAAAAATCCATTTGAAATGATAAATCTTAGAGCAAAAAATTTAATTAAATCATCAAGACAAGAATTTTTATTTGAAAGTCAAAATAAAACACAATTATCTAATATTAGAAAATATTATCAAGAGAATACTCCAATTTCAAATTTATTAATAAAAAATGCAATAGATAAAAAAATTGAAAAACCAATGAATTCTTTTCAAAATATTTATTCAAATCAAAAAAATTAAAATTTTAAAATATTTAATATATTAAAAATAATGTTAAATCAATTTCAAACTCCATAAAAAAAATTTGACAAAAATTTAAAATTTAAATACTTTTTTAATATATTTCTTTAATAAAATGATAGTAAACCTTTAGAATGTAAAAATTTATTTAAAGCAGCATCTGAATTTCCTTTAGTTCTAACAAAACCAGAAACAATCATAGTTAATTTATCAGCATTTTTCTTATTTTCATATTGTGAAACACCAGCAGTAGAAAGTGTAATTTGAACAGAAGCATAATCTTTAGCATCTAAAATTCTATTTGTTGCAAAGCATCTTCTTGGTATATATAAATCTACATAATCCCCATTTGCATTTTGCATTGAATTGAATCTTATATAAATAATTAATTTAATTAAATTAAATTAATTAATTATTTAATTTTTTATTTAAATTTCTTTATTGAAATATAGTTTGATTAATATGCAAAAATAAAATAAAATAAATATGATAGTTAATTCTTTTAATTTTAATAATATTCCAAGATGCCCTAATTGTAATTTAATATGTTCACTTAATTTAAATTATAATGAAGGGATTATTCAATATAAATGTGAAAATAATCATATTGGTAGTTTATCATTAGATGATTATATGAAAGTATATAATAAATATTCAATTTTAAAAGAAAAATGTAGTGATTGTGGAAAAAATCAAAATGAAATTAAAGGTGATTTTTCATATTGTTGTAAATGTTTAAAATTTATATGTAGTTCATGTCAAATTAATCATCCAAATGGAATAAATCATAATATTATTAATTTTAAAAGATTTGATGCATTATGTAAGGAACATTCTAATTTTTATGATAGTTATTGTATAGAATGTGGAAAAAATTTATGTATTTATTGCAAATTTTCCCATTCTAATCATCATTTAATTGATTTAAGTCAAAAAAATTTTTCAAATGATATAAAGAATAAATTCCATAATATTAATATTTATTTACAATCAAAAATAAGTGAATTAAATATATTGATTCTAAAATTTAATTCAATATTAGAAAATATGACTAAAAAATATAATATATTTAAAATTTATAGTTACTTAATTTCAACATATGAATTTGAAGAAACACAAAATAATTTAAATTACTATATTATAGAAAATTTAAATAATTTTAATAAAATATATGAATCAAATTCATTAAATACATTTGAATTTATAAATAATGAATATAAAAATTTACTTTCAATAACAAAAGAAATTTATGACCAAAAAATACCAACAAATTTTTTATTTAAGGAATTAAAAACACATAAAGATTGGATATGTTATTTACATAAATTAAAAGATGGAAGATTAGTATCATGTTCAGGAGATAAAACATTAAAAATATATAATAAAAATTCTTTTGAAGTAGAATTAACAATTAATGAACATTCAAATTCAGTTATTTCATTTACTGAATTAAAAAATGGAAAAATTATTACTTGTTCTGCAGATAAAACTATGAAGGTTATAAAACTAGTTAATATATATGAATATGAAATTGAACAAATTTTAATAGGAAATGAATGTATTTTTAAAGTTATTGAAATTAGAGATAATGAATTAATTTCAATATCATATGATAAAATAATGAAAGTTTGGATTTTAGATAAAGATAAAAAATTCTTTTGTAATTTAAATATTTATTTTCAAAAAAATAATTCTTGGTGTAATATTTTAAAATTAAATGAAAATGAATTTGTAACTTCATCTGTATTTGATAAAAATATAACTTTTTGGAATTCAAACAATTATTCAATTAATAAAATATTTATTAATATTGAAACTGCATCAGATACTCGTAAAAATATGTGTTTATTACAAGATAATATTTTATGTGTTGGTGGTGATAATTGTAATGGATTTTATTTAATTAATACATTAGAATCTCAAATTATAAAATATATTTTGGGACCAAAAAGAATTTATTCTATTGAAAAAGGTATTAATGATACTTTAATATGTTCAATTATTGATGAAAATAATAATAATTCTCTTCGAGTTTATAAATATAAAGAACAACAACAATTTGAAATTATTGAAATAAATGAAAAGGCTCATGAAAAAAATATTTATTCATGCGTAGAATTAGAAAATGGAATAATTGCATCAGGAGGAAATGATAATTTAATAAGATTATGGAAAAGTAATATAATATAAAGAATTATTATAAAAATTATAAAATAAATTAAAAAATTTTTATAAATTTTTTAACATACAAAAAAACTATTTTTTATTTTTTAATGTTAAATATTTATATATTTAAAAATAATAATTTAATAATTTTATTCAACATTTTTTTTGAAAAAAATTTTTCAAAAAATTGAATATTTAAAAAAATAATTAAAAACATTTATATTCAAATTAAATAAATACAAAAATTAAAAACGAACATAAAAAAAAATAAAATAAAAAAACCAAATAAAACAATATAATAAAATGTCACTAAAACCCATAATAATCACAATAACCTTAATATCCCTTTCCTTATCACTACGATCAAAAACAACATTAAAAACTAAACTAAAAACAAAAGCAGCATCTCAAACATTCGTAGTAGAAACAGCATATTTTGAATCCCAATGTTCTTCCCTTGAAACAGGATTTCAATTTTCATTACAATTAACAACAACATCAAAATACTCAGCAACACTTAACAATAAAATACCATTAATATCAACAAATTCATCAGATAATTCAGAAGAAATAAATACATATTGTTACCTTCAAATAAATTCAGATGAAATTTTATGTCAAACAACAGAACAACCATCAGTATTATTAAAAGGACCATTTAGAATAAAAGAATTAACATCAACATTATCATTTGATTGTGAAGATTCAGATGGAGAAATAAAAACATGTAATTTAGAAGCATTTGATGATGAATCTTTAATTGGTTTTTCTTTAATTTCAAGTACATTAAAAGAACAAGAAAGTCCTCAAGTTATTAATTATCAAAATAATAATATTGGAACTTTTCATATTGATTATGAAGAATATAATGGTTATGCTCCTATTGTTTATTTAAATAATAAAGAAGTTAATTGTGATGAAGGAAATAATAAATTAGTTTGTTATGTTGATAAAAATAATTTCCCTGTTAGTAGAGGAAATACTATTGCTTATGATGTTACTATTTTAAATGATTGTGGTATTGTTGAAGATATTGCTTTGGAAGTTGATATTATCAATAAAGCTTCTAGTAGTTATAGTAATGAAAGTAGTCAAGCTATTATATTAAAGGTTGATGTTGTTTTTTTGTTTGTTTTATTTATGGTTTTGATATAATTTTTAAAAGGATAAAATTATTTTTTTGATTTTTTATTTTTTTTATATTTTTTTTCTTTTTTTTTTATTTTAGATTGAGTACAATTTTAATGTAATTTATAAATATTTTTTTTGATTAATTTTTTAATTTTATAATGAGTTCTATTTTAGATAATTATTCAACTTCTTATAATATATCATATATTGACAAAAGTAAAAAGAATATTTTACCAAATCTTTATAATTCTTTAATTTATGTTTCTAAGAATTTAAAAAATCAAAAGGTTATCAGTAATTTATTACCTACAAAAAATAATAATAAATCAATTAAATTAAATGTATTTGATAATAATAATTATCAAAAGACAATTAAATCATTTCATACTATTGAAACTAATAATGAACATATGATGTTTAAATTAAGATTAAAAAGAGCTAAAACTAATTTGACTAAATTTAAAAATGAAAATGAAAATACTAAAAAAAAGAAAAAGGAAATTAAATCAGTCTCATTTACAAAAAAAGAAATTAATTTATTAAATAATCCTGAAAGTTATTTTTATTATTTATTTCAAAGTTCAAAAGATCTTGATAATAAATTAAAAATGAAACAAAAAAAAACAACATTTAAAAAAAAAATAACAGATATTAAAAAAGGTTTTCAAAACAAAGAAGATAATGTTTTTAAACAATTATTTTTATTAAAAAAAGATATTAGAGATGATGATGAAGAAAAATTTAAAGGAAAAATTATAAGTACAAAAACTTTTCTTGATTTAAAAGTAAAAGAAATTCTTTATAATTAAATATAAAAAAGGAAAAATATATATTTATAAATTAAAATAATAATTTAAAATAATAATCATATATTGATTAAAGTGTTCAAAGTCATCAATATATATTTTAATTAATTAAAATAATATCATTAATTTTTGTAAATAATATCGTTTTATTGTCATAATAAAAAATGAATAAAAAAGAATATTCAGATGAAGATGTAACTTTATTAAAAGTATATAAAAAAGAAAAAAATATAAATAAAAGAAGACATATATCATTAAAATCAATTTTAAAAGAAATTGGTTTTTCTAAAGTTCATTTATTATCAATAATATCAATTTATATATCATTTATAGCAAAAGAACCTTGTTTTATTAATTTTAATATTTTTGCTCCTGTTTTTTATAAAATTTATAAAAAAGATGAAAAAAGTTATTTTATTCCAATTATAAGTGGAATATTTTTTATTGGTTATATAATAGGTAATTTATGTGTTGGAAAAATATGTGAAAAAATAGGAAGACGTAAAGGATGTTTAATAGGAATTTTTTGTATGTTTATTTTATCACTTATTTCAGTTATAGATTGTAATCCTTATTTATTTTTAATTTGTAGATTTTTATTTGGTATTTTTTTTGGAATTTCTGTTCCTCAAATTTTCGTTAATTTCTTTGAAATTATACCAGATGAATGGTATAAAAATTATATTTTTTTCACTATTTTTATTTTTGAAAGAGTTGGAAGTATTTATTTCTTTTTAACTGATAATTATATTACAAATGGTAATGGATTCAGTAATTGGAGACTTGCATATTCTTTAGCATGTTTTCCCTTATTAATTACTGTTATATTCTTTTATAATTTTTTTTATGATTCTGCAAATTTATTAATTCAAAAAGGACAAATTGATGAATTAATAAAAAGACTTAATATAATGAGACAATCAAAAAAATTAGATAAATTATCAGAAAATGAAATTGAAGTTTTAAAAAAAGAAAGTAAGCAAATAAATTTAAAAAAAGAATCAAATGATTTTTCATATTGTTTACTTTTTTCTAAAAAATACATTACAAAAACAATATTATTAACAATAATAGTAGCAATGGCAGATATGAGTTCATATACAAATTTATATGCTTCTCCAATTTTATTTGAAAAACTCGGTGGAAATTCAAAAAATCAAATAATGGAATTATTAAAAACTCAAATGTACCCAATAATAACAATAATAATATTAATATTTTACACAAAATATTTTGGAAAATATTTAACAATTTTAACTGGTTTTGTAATTTGTGCTTTAACTTCAGTTTTTCCAATTTTTTCTCCTACAAATTTTACAACTTTAGTAACTTCTTCTATTTTTATTAATTGTTTTATTATTTTTAGTGGTTGTCAAACTAGAATTTTAGTAATTGAAGAATATCCTACTAAATTAAGAGATATTGCTTTAGCTACTATTTATGCTATTACTAAAATTACTATTTCTTTAACTCCTACTACTGCTACTTTATTAATGAATAATTATCCTAATGGTGCTTTTATGCAAATTGGAGGATTTTGCTTAGTTGGTATGGTTGCTATATTGTTATTATCTATGCAAAAAAATTAAAAAATTTTTTTTAAGTTTAATTTAAAAAAAAAATTTTTTTTAAAATGTTTGTAATAAAGTATTAAAATTTTTTTTTTTTAAATTTTTTTTTAGTTTTTTTTCTGTTTTTTAAATTTAAATAATAGTTAAAAATATTTAAGATATATTGATTAATATATAAATAATTAATTTTTATTTAAAAGCTAATAATTTTATAAATGATTATTCATACATAAATAATTAATTTGGATCACTTATTCATTATTTAAAAAAATTTATATCTGATTTGATAATAAATTGATTCATTTAGCTTTTGAATCAAGAAATAAATAAGATTTTATTTTAAAATTTTTATTTTTTTTAATATTTTCATTATCATTATAAAAAATTTTAAAATTATTTATATTTTCATATGTATTTACAGAGTCTAATGTTGTTGAAGATAAATTATTTAAATTTTCATTTTCTTCTTCAAATATTAATAAATTTTTAGGAAGAAAAAATATTTGTTGATTATTTCGATTGAATTTATAATTCATGTAGTTTTCATTTGATGCAAAAGAAAAAATTTTATCTTCATATTTATTTCCTTGTTTCATTCTTTTTATGTGATCTATTTTAAAAATAATTATTTGAATTAGAATTATATCAGGTATTTATTTATTAAAATTATTCAAAATATTTATTTTTTCTTCCATATAATAATTATATATTTTTATAACAAATTATTTTTAAAATAAATTATTTTCATCATATAATTTGTTTTAAAAAAAAAGGCTCAAATAAAACTAAAAAAGGTAATGATAAAAAATTATTTTTTGAACATTTTTTTATTTTTATCTTTTATCATTTTTAACTATTCATATGTTTTAGAAAAAAATATAATAATTTATTCAGAATCAAATGTTTTAATTGAGATTAAAAATTTGACCGAAAATATAAGAAAAATTTCCTTTACAAATTCTCAAAATGATATTATAAATATATCAATAATTTCAAAAGACAATAAATCCTATATTAATACAACATTTTTTGAAATGACAGATTATTATTATAATAATGAAGGAGCTAAATTATTTTTTGCAAAAGATTTATCTGATATTATAACATTTAATTGTCCTAATTCAATTTTTATTGATTTTTCATTATCAAATCCTATTCATTTATCAAATTATTTTTTCTCTTTAGTTCAAAAAAATATATTTTCATATCCTGATATATTTTTATTCCCTTTATCTAATGGTTTTAAAGAAATCAAATTAGAATTTGATATAAATAAAAATGAATATTTTATATCTAATTTAAATGAACATTATTTAAATAATTACGCTAATTTAGTAATTAAAGAAAATAATTTGGAAAATAAAATTGAAGAAAAAAAAGTTTATTTAATAAAATTAAATTATTCATATATTAGTGAAGATGATGAATTTTTCCTCAATAATATTTATTTAAATTTATCTGCACCAAATATTAATGATTTATATAATGTTTTTAAAAAAGAAAATTATTTAGATTATTTTACTTGGAAAGATGAAAATAAAATATATTTAAATAAAAGAAATAATAATGATAGTAAATTATCAACTATTAATGATTTTATTTTTCCTGAAGGTATCACAGAAAAAAATTTTGATTTTCAAGCTTGTGGGACAAAAATTAAGAGTTTTTTAATAAAAAATGATTTTGTAAAAACAAAATTTGAAATTAGTACTGATATAAGTGATTATAATAATAATAAAATAATTGTAAATATTTCATCATCTAATTTTAATTTTAATAATATTGTTAGATTGTCAATTCAATTAAATAATTATCAAGAAAAAGAATTAAACTTTCAAAAAAGTAATACAATGATTTTATTTGAACTTGATTATTTTAATGATGAAAAATTAAATATTAAAGCAGAAATTCCAGTTAAAAAAATAAGACATGAAAATTATTTAAATTATACAATTTTTAATATTCCTCTTCCAAAAATTAATTGTAAATTTCCAAATTATGTTTTATTAAAAACAAATACTATAAATACTTTTACAATAAATGGAGAATGTGATAATTATAAAAATATTATTTCAAAATCTCAATTTTCAGATGTTAATTCAGTTTTAGAAAATATTTCAGTTAATTTTAATAATAATAATACTTTAACCTTAACTGGAGATATTAGAAAAAATGGAGATATAATTATTCAATATAAATTACCAAATAATGAAATATATAAATTTAATAATACATTTCATATTGTAAATGAAACAGAAATTGCTAAATGTTTTTATTCTTTAGAAGAAAGAGCTTTCTCAAAATTACCATATATAAAAAATGGTTGTATTTCAATTTTAAAACAATATTCTTTATTTCTTGTTAATATTACAAATTCAGAAGAGAAATTCGAAGTTAAAGTTAATGATACTGATTTAGATTTAGATTCTGATTCAATTAAAACAATTTTAAAAAAAGGAATTTACTATTTATTAATATATCAAAATAATATTATAATATCAAATTCAACAAATTTTAAACTTTATTATACTTTAATTTTTTCAAATCAAGATAATTTAGTTCAAAAATCAAATCAGATAGAATTTGATACTTATGGAATAGTAATAGATGGTTTATATATATATAGAGATAATGAAGCAAAAAAATTAGATTATAATGGTACTACATCAAATTATGATTATTTTACATTAACAGCAACTTTTGGTTATAAAAGACTTCAAACTGGTTTATATTATATTTATAAAGATAATGATATTAAAGTTTTTGCTTTTTGGGTTCAAAATACTCAACAGGGAAATAATATTATAAATGATAATACAAATGCAACTTTTAATATTCAAGTTTTAAGAGGTGGAAAATTTAATCGTTATGAAATTTATATAAATTATCCACTTATTAATGAAATTGAATTAGAAAAAATTCAATTATATGAAGATAATAATTTAATTATTACAAAAGAAAAAGATAATACTTTATTTTATTCAAATAATGGAAGTTTAATATTTAATTTGATTCTAAATAATAAAATAGATAGGATATTATTATCTAGTAAAAATAAAATATCTAAAAAAAAATATGAAATAAATATTACAAATATTTATTATAATGATAATTTTATATTTGGGACTGAATATAATGAAGAATGGGGTTTAAAAATAATTGATTTAAATGATAATAATTTAGAGAATATAAAAATCAAAGAAGGAATATATTCAAATAATAAACAAATATTGGAATTTGAAAAAGATGAATTTTTTATGGATAAAAAATCTTTAAATATAGATATTTCAGATACAAACATATTAGTTGGAAATGAAAATGTTGAATTATATTATTATTATTCAGATTTTTCTGATGAAATTAAAAATAAAATTCCTCTAATAAGAAATGATGAATTTCCTTATTTATTCCTTTATTATTATAAAATATTTTCCCCTAAAAAATGTTCAAATGATCAAAATTATTTTTATCTTTATTTAAATGTATATTGTGGTACTTTGGAACATGAAAAATATTATTTAAATGAAAACAATTTTAGTTATTCTCCTTATAAAATTGTATCAAAAAATAATGAATTTGAATTTGAAGAAACTATTTTTTTAATGAAGGAAAAATCAAACATTTTTAAAATTTTAAATTATGAAATCAATTTACCTAAATTTGAATATCAATCATATAATATTAGATTTATTGAAAATATTAGTGATAAAAATAATTATATATTTAAGATATATTTAAATAAAGAAATTCCAAAATTCCATGATTTTGAAATTATTTTATATAATGATTTTAATAAATATTATTCTTCAAAAAATATAATCAATGAAGATGAAAATCAAATAATTTCATATTTTAATAAAGATTATGATTTATCTCAACATTATTATTCAATTTCAATTCATGACAATGAATGTAATGAAAATATTAATTCTAATTCATATCATTTTAAACCGAATAAAATGAATACTATTTTAAATAACACAAATTATTTTATCAAAACGTCATCATTAAATGATGGAACTTATATAAATTTAATATTAAGCAATAATATAAATCCAAGTGATCTTTATATAGAAAATCTAATTAATGAAATAGAATGTAATAGTATAGAGGAAAATTTAAGTGAATGTAAATTTACAATTAATAAAAATAATTATAAATCACAATATTTAATTAAGTATTTTAGTTTAACAGAATATTTTTTTGTTTATACATATGATATAGAAGATGGTATTCAATATAATTGTTTAAATGATTTTAATAAAATTCAATTTTATTTATTAATTAATGATTCTTTTAAGGACGAAATTGATATCAAAAATTTAAATTCTAATTCAATAATATTTAATAAAATTTCTTCAAATCAATATTTTATTTCTTCAAATAATTTACAAAATAATTTTGTAGTAATTGATAAGAATTCAAAAACTGAATTATTTACAATTGATTATAATGAAGATTTAATGAATAAATCATTTCCTTTACTCAATGATAAAATTAAAATTTTTGACATTTCTCAAAAAAATGATTTATTTATAAATCATATTGTTTTTAAATTTTCTAATGAAATTAATATAAATGAAATAGAAGATTTAAGACTTATAAAAAATAATAAAACATTCCAAAGTATACAAATTGAAAAAAAAAATGATTCTAATAACGAAATTATTGGTTATTTTGAAAATAAAGGATTACTTATAAATGATTTTAATTTATCATTTAATTATATTCCTTGTAATCAAACTATTTTTAAAGAAAATATAAATATAGAAAATACAGTTAATGTTGAAAATTTAACAATCAATTGTGATGAACCTAGTATGTTTAATATGATTTCATTTCAATGTGAAGTTTGTAAAGAAATATATCCTGATAAACAATATTATTTAAATGGAAATTGTGTTGAAAATTGTGATATTGAAAATAATTATTTCAAATCATCTAAATATGTATGTAAAAAATGTGAAGAAGGATTATTTTTATTTGGAGACAAATGTTTAAATATAGATGATATAATATTATTAAACTTAACTGAATTATGTAATAATTATTGTTCAAATAATCAATATTGTTATATTAATTTTAGTGATACTGAAGATTCTTTGAAATGTGAATCATATACATATAAAAATGCATCAAGAGTTCAGGTATATAATAGAATAATGGTTCATGAAAAAATTATATTTGAAAACAATATCAAAAAATTTTCTAGTAAAAATATTACATCAAATGGTTATATCAATGAATACAATGAGAAATCTCTTATATTAACTAAAACTATAAATAATTCAGAAAAAAAAATTAATAATATAAAAGATTCAGACGGAATATTTATAGAGTTTAAAAATAATTATATAAAAATTATGGACTTTTAAATAAAAATAAATCATTTATAATATATAAATTAATATCTATTTTTTCTTTTTTATTTTTAATTTAACTGATTTTGGTTTTTTCTTGTTAATATTATATTTTTGAATTATAATTTTTTTTTTTGGCTTAACTTCAATTTTATTTTCAAAATAATCAATTACAGGGATATTATCAAATAAATCCTTATTATTTGAATTTTTATTATCATTTATTATTTTATTATCTTCTTTTATTGTATTTTCATTTTTAATACTATTTTTTTTTTCATTATCATTTAAAATAGAAGAAGATAATTTTTTAGATTCAAATAAATCATTCTTTAACATTTCTTCTTCAAATTTATCTTTTTTTTGAGGTAAAATATTATTTATATTAGCAATTCTCATAGGTAATTTAATAGTAGAAATCATTATTACTTTTTTTCCTTTTTCAACATTCATTAATTGATTATCTTTAATTTTATCAATAACAAAAGGAATTTTTAACAATTTATCACAATTAAATCTTTTTAAAGGATTAACAATAATCATTTTAGAAATAATATTACTTAAATTATCAGAATAAATATCAGGAATAGATTTATATTCTCCTTTTTTAATTAATTTAGCTAAATTAGAAATAGAAGTTGATCTAAATGGGCATTTTAAACAACACATTTCATAAATAATACATCCAAAACTCCAAATATCAATTTTATTATCATATGATTTATCATCCCAAATTTCAGGTGCTGAATAATAAGGTGTTCCAGTTTTTGTTTGTGCCATTTTATTCTCATTTAAAAATTTAGATACATTTAAATCACCAATTTTAACAATTCCATTTTTTGTCATAAAAATATTTGCTGATTTTAAATCTCTATGTATTATTTTATTATCATGTAAATATTTTAAACCAAAAAGAATTTGAATTAATATATTCCAAATTGTATTTTCATCAAAAAATAATTGATTTTTATTTAATTGTTTTATTTTTGATTCTAAATCACCATCATCTGCATATTCCATTATAATATTTAATGTTTCTGATTCATCATCATAAAATGCTTCTTCATAACCTATTATATTTTTATTATTTAATGAATATAATATTCTTATTTCATTTACTGCATGTTCTCTTTCTTTTGTATTTAATTTTGATAATTTTACTCTTTTCATTGCAAAAATTTGCTTATCTGATTTTCTTGTTACTATACATACTTTTCCATATGAACCTGAACCTAAATTTTCTCCTATTATGTAATTTGATAAAGACATTTTTTAAATTTTTATTTTCCTTTTTATTAAAATTTGATTTTAATTTTTAATAGAAAATAAAAATATTTTTTATTTTTTAAAATTACAATTATTTAAAATTATTAAAAATTATATATATATTTTTTTTACTTTAAATTTCTATTCGATATATCGACTATTAATATTTTCAATATTTGGAATATTTATCACTTTTTTTATTATTGATTCAGTCTCTCTTAATTGAAGCAATAAATCATCATTCAAATGAATTTGATAAAATTCCTGTTGATATGATTTATTATTATCAAATTTATAACTATTTTTTACTTCAATTGAAGATAAATTTTGATTCAATAGACTTTTTTCAAATGAATTTTTATTATTTTCATTTTGAATATTTTGTTTTCTAAATAAATCTTGAATAATTACTATACCATTTGACTTTCTTTTATATCCAAAATTATTTCTTACTATCCAATTCATTATTTGAATTTAAATTTATTAATTTTATTTATTATATAATTTTATATTATTTCAATTATTTGATTATAAATAAAATATCAAAATAGATATTTTCTAAAATTAAAAAAGATTTTTGTTCTAATAGTTTTAAATTTATTGAATTAAATTTTTATTTAATATAAATGAAAAAAAATAATATTAAAAAATATGAAACATCTAAAAAACTTCATCAATTAATAGAAGATTGTGAGAAATATTTAATAAATTTTGATTCAAATATTAAAGATCATTCAATTCTTTCATTTTTCTCAAGTAATATATTTGTAAAACAAAAATATTTAGATTTATTATCTAAATCTTATCTTCATTTATTTTCTATAAATATTTTTTTTTTAATTGTATTTCTTTTATCACAAATTGCCCAAATATGTTTTTCAATTTTTGAAATAGAGAAAAAAAATAAATATAGAAACAGAATTTTAATCACAGAAATTATAACACTTATTATTATAGTATTTTCAATTATTCTTTTTCTATCTAAAAAGATCCAAGAAAATAAAATTTATATATTAATAATTTCATGGATACTATTTGTATTTTATTTTATAACTATATTAGTCATAATGTATAATAATAATACATGTAAAAAAGGAATTTTTATTTCAAAATTTTATTCATATTTTATATCTTCTCATATTTTAATGATTTTAATGATTACAGCAAATATGTCTTTACATTTTGGTCATTTTTTTATTATTGGTTTTTTAGATTTTTTTATCATAATAATTTTAAATATAACTAATTATCAAACAAATTTTTATCATTTTACAAATTCAATTATCTTAACTGCTTTATTTACAATTATTCAATCATATAAATTTGAATTATCAGTTAAAAAAGTATTTGATTTTTGTGTAGAAAAATACTATTCTTATTTAAAAAATGAAGAGACTTTAGAAAATGGTGATATTGGTATTTGTTTAACAACAGATGATTTTGAAATATTAAAAATGAATCAAACTTTAAAAAATAATATGAAAGAAATTTTTCATTATGATCAATCAAAAAATAAAAATTTTCTTTTATATAATTTAATTCTTCAAAAAGATGAAAATATTATAAAAGATGAACGAAGGAAAATTAATTTATTACAAGCAATAGAAGAAACTATTAATAATTATATGATAAGAGGTAAACAAGATAATTTAGAATATTTTGTTCCTTTAGGAAGATTTAAAATAAAACAAGGAACTAAATTATTTAGTATAAAATTTAAAAGAATATTAGTAAAAAATAATGAAAAAAATCAGAAAAAAAAAGTTAAAAATCCTGAATTTAAATTAAGTGAATTTTTTGATTTAAATACATCAAATAAAGTAAATTTAAATATTTCCAAAAGTCATATATCATTAAATAATTCAGATAATATTTTAACATTTCCAAATATATCTGAAAATGAAATCCCTTCGAATTACAATTATAATTATAAATTTATTTTTACATTAATAACAAATAATAGAAAACTTTATAGAATTAAAGTAGAACAAATTTACCAAAAATTAATATTAACAAAAGTAAGTAATGAATTTAATACTCCTGTAAATTTAATTCAAGATTTAATGAATAAATTAATAAAAGAAAAAGAAGAAAATGAGGAAAAAACATTAAATGAAAGTAAAACTCCTTTTATAACAATTGAAGAATCAAAAAGTCCAAAAGATTCTCAACTTGAATTAATGATGAAAAATAGAGAATTATTTGATGATAATAAAACAATTAAAAATTTATCATATCGTGATAGACGTAGTTTAGCATCAATAAAATCAAATTCAGAAATGTGTCAATATAATAATGTTGAAACATTTTTATTTATAAAATATATTGCTGATACTATTAAATTAAGTGCAATGGATTTAACTCAATATATTTAAAATACATAGTACTTCAGATAAGAATATTGAAGAATTAAATTTAGAAGTTTATACACTTTCAGAAATTAGAGAATTTATTGAAGGAATTGGAAATGCATATTTAAATTTAATGGGAAAAAGTATTAATTTTATTACAACTATGGATAATCTTTTAACAAAAAGAAATATAGAGATTGATAAAGATAAATTAAATCAAATTTTATCTAATTTAATTAGTAATTCAATTAAAAATACAAAAAATACAACTGGAATTATTGTTAATATTCGTAAAATGAAAGAACATGATTTAAAATATTTTGAATATGGAGCTAATAAAGAAATATATGAAAATAATAATTATAATATTGAAATTCATTCAACAGAAATTTCAAATATTAATAATATTGAATTAGGTTTAGTAATTTCAATTGAAGATTCTGGTACTGGAATAAGTAATACTTTAATAAATGATATTAATAATGAAGGACAAACTTTTTATACAAATGATACTATTGAAACTAAAATAAATAATGCTGAAGGATATTTGATTAGTAAAGGATTAGGAAGTGGATTAAAAATTTGTAAAAAATTATCTGATGAAATGGGAATAAAATTAAAATGTCATGCTAAAACTAATAATAGTGGAACAATATTTAAAATTTATGTAAAGACTGAATTATTCTATAATTGAAATATTTACTAAATAAAAAAATTAAAAAATAAATAATATTATATTCTATAAATAAACATAATATTAATAACATTACTCAATTATTTATTAATTAAAAATTCACCAAATTTTAAAAAAAAAAAAATAATTTTTTTCTTAAATTAAATAATGAATCTTAAAAAAAATTATTTATTCAAATGAAATACCTTCAAAAAACTGAAATAATAGATATCCCATCAGGAGTAAAAGTAACAGCTAAAAGTAGAGTAGTAACAGTAAAAGGACCTCGTGGTGAAATAACAAAGCAATTCAAACATGTAAAAATAGAAATAGAAGTAAAAGACAATAAAATTTATGTTCATACATATATGACAACATATAAACAAAGTGCAATTTTATATACAATTGCATCACATATTAAAAATATGATTAAAGGAGTTACTGTTGGATTTAGATATAAAATGCATACTGTAAAAAAACATTTTCCTATTGAAGTAGGAATTAAAGATGGTGCTGTTGAAATTGGAAGATTTTTAGGTGAAAGAAATGTTAAAACTGTTAAATTATTAGAAGGGGTTACTGCAAAAAAAAATGAAAAAGATCAAGATGAAATATGGTTTGATGGAATTGATATTGATAAAGTTGCTTTAACTTGTGCTCATGTTTTTCAATCTTGCTTTGCTAAAGATAAAGATAGAAGAAAATTTCTTGATGGTATTTATGTAAGTGAGAAAGAAACTATTGAAAAATAAATAAAGAATGATTTTTTTTGAATTTAAAATTTGATGATTTTTTTTAAAAATTTTTTTTATTTTTTTGAAAAAAAAATTAATTTAATTTTATTTTAAAAAAAAAATTTATAAATTATATTGAAAAGATGATAATAAAAAAATAATTTTATTATTAATATTTTCAAAATTTACGAAATATTAAAAAAATTAAAAATAATATTTCCAATAAATAATAGAAATTTACCTTAATTAATGATTTCAAAAAATATATAAATTAATGCCATGATTCATGAACTTTCTTATTTGGACAGAAAAAATTATTATTAAAAAGAAAAATTTTTCTAATAGATTCACTTAATTTTTCCTGAGTTAAAGGTGGATCATTAGCATAAGGATTTCTATTTTTTTTTTCTTCTTTTTCTTGTTGTTCTTTCCATAATTTTTCCTCTTCTTCTTTTCTTAATTTTTCTTCTTCTTCTTCTTTTAATTTTTCATCTTCTTCTAAATCTTTTTTTTTCTTAGCAAAAACGACTTTTGGACTCATATATCTAGTTTTTAATCCATCACATTTTCCATAAAAAATTCTATTAATAAGTTTTTTTTCAAAATTACTATAACCTTTAGGAATTTTTATTTCATTTGGTAAAGTAGTACTATTTCTTAAACTATCTTTAATATCTACACCACCAGAATATTTATTTGTATTTTCATTTATAGTATATTGAACATAATAATCTCTTCCTAAACCATCCATATGATATTTTTTAATTGGTTTTCTTATAGAAAGATCTTGACTTTTATGAACTGGAGGAACTGATGAAGGTGGTCCTGGAGGATGATAATCTGAGTTTTTTAATATTGCATATGTTATATATGTGTCTCTACCATTTCCATCATTTGGATAACGAGGTATTTTAGTGTTAACTGTTAATGATTTTGTTGTTCTGAGATTCATTTTATTTATTAAAATTTTAGAAGTTATATTAATTAATAATTAAGTAAAATTAAATATAATTTTAAAAAAAGAAAAAATATATAATGATAATTAAAAATGTATTTATAAATGATAATGAATAAAAGAAAGAGAAGTGATTTAAAAAATATTTCATGATAATAAATTATAAAAATATAAAAAAAATTAGTAAAAATTTGTCAGAAAAAATTGGAAATTTTTGTTATAAAAACATAGATAATAATAATCAAAAAAAATATATTGAGTTAAATCCATTGCACTTAATTTAATAGTATCAGCAATATATTTTATAAATAAAAATGTTTCAACAT
>JAJJLH010002158.1:0-39647 GCA_023806865.1 Isotricha sp. YL-2021a | reverse complement strand
ATTCTGTGGTCGGTTAAACGTCCCTGCGGGAAGTTATACGTTCTTATTCGTTCGCTTCTGTCACCGGTTCCGACCTGAGAACGGCGAAGGTCTGTTATTTCCTGCATTTGTTTTTGGACTTCCAAATCATACAGCTTTGAACGCAGAATCTGCATTGCACGCTCTTTATTCTGAAGCTGTGAGCGTTCTTCGGTACAGAAAATCATAATACCTGTCGGTTTGTGAAACAATCTTGCTGCTGTTTCAACCTTGTTAACGTTTTGTCCGCCCGCGCCGCCGGAACGAGCCGTCGACATTTCAATATCTTCAGGTCTGATTTCGATTTCAACATCATCAACTTCAGGCATAACTGCAACAGTTGCAGTTGAAGTATGAACTCTGCCCTGAGATTCTGTTTCGGGAACCCTCTGGACACGATGAACGCCTGATTCGTATTTTAATTGAGAATAAACCGCATCACCCTTAATTGAAATAATAATTTCTGAGTATCCCCCGGCTTCACATTCTGTTTTTGATAAAATCTGAGTCTGCCAACCCTGTTTGTCGGCGTATTTAAGGTACATTCTTGCCAAATCACCCGCAAAAATGTTTGCCTCATCACCGCCGGCACCGCCTCTGATTTCAAGCATAATGTCCTTGTCATCCATAGGATCTCGAGGAAGAAGAAGAACTTTCATTCTTTCTTCGTATTCGGGGATTTTTGCTTCGTTTTCTTCCATTTCTGCTTTCAAAAACGCTTTCATTTCTTCATCTTTTTCTTCGTGGATAAGTTGCTTTGCATCTTCTATCGCATCAGCAGCTTTTTTCCATTCATAATAAAGATTAACCGTTTCTTCCATTGATTTTCTTTGTTTTGATAAATCACGGAATTTTTTATAATCTTGGATAACTTCAGGATCTGACAATGTAACCCCAAGTTCGTTATATTTCTTTTCTATCTGTAAAATTTTATCAAGCATGTCTTTCATAGTATTTGTCCTCTTAAGAAAATTATACCAAAAACATTTATGATTTCGACAGATATCTACATTTGTTATAAATATTTTCATAAAAAAACGATATCATTTTATGATATCGTTTTTTGTTTATACTAAAGAAAAATTTTATTTAAACATAAATTTGGCAACTTCGGATGCTAAATCAGCTTTAGTTATTTGCCCATCCTTATTCGCATCTAATCTTGGGTTCCAATTATAAAATTTTTCGCCTATGGTTGTTAAAACGTTGTTTTTCGCCCTTGCAGGGAGAAATACGAGTGCATATAATGTTCCCGCATCCAGTGTGCCGTTTGCAGGGACTTTTCCTTTAAAGTATTTTTCAACGTAATCTAATTGTTGTACGGCACTCATATTTTTGAGTGCTGCAGTTGTTGTTCCGAGAGTCCGTGCAGTACTCGGCATAAATTGGATAAGACCTGTTGCTCCGCCGTGTTTATTGACCGAAGTAGAGTCTATTCCGCTTTCTGAGTTCATAACAGCCATAAGTGCGTTAGGGTCACATTTTAGTCTTTGTGATACTTCACAAACTTTTTGATAGAAAGCATCAGACAAACGCGGTTTTGCCTTCGCCCATTTGCTCTTTAATGCCTGAGCGTCGTAACTTATATTTCCGTCAAATTCATAGTCCCCGGCCGGTTCGCTTTCTGCTTTTGACAATGCGTAGTTTTGAGAATCTTCTAATTTTGTCATCTGTACCTGATAATCGTTCATATCACGTTCATATGCGGCTTTTTCTTCATCAATCAGATTTTGTAATTTTTGTTTCTTTTGTTCAAAATGTTTTGTAGCAATAAAAGCTCCTTTTCCACGAGGATTAAATTTATCATTTTTGTCTACTTGTTTTGCTAATTCATTAAGTTTTTTTATTGTATTTTGTTCTTGTCCTTTAGGTGTGTTTCTTTTTACATTTACTTTGAATATATAATCCAAAAAATCAGAAACGATATTTCGTATGGATTTATTTTTATCTATTAACTCTTTTTCAAATGTATCGGTCATTCCTTTGTCTGATATTATTGTAGGAAGTTCAACGAAACCAAACTCTTTCTTTAGAGTTGATTTATTTTCTTTTAAAACTTTTATAAGCATCTCTTGCCCTTCGGGAGTAAACTTCTTCATTAGATGCATTAAATTACTTACATTTGTCATACGTTCCTAACCTAAATAGACACAATCATACATATATATAAAGTATTTTTGTTCTAAAAAATTGCTTAATTTTTACAAAAGTTCTACAAAATATTTTTACTATTGTTCAAAAATTCTTTTGCAGCATTGAGACTAGAAAAACCATAACGTTCCATAATATCCCCTAATCTATTTTGATCCATAGCAATATTAATCCTTCTTCGTGTATATTCTTCTTCTTTAGCAAGCAAGTAGATATTTCTCTTGATTGTTACAAAATTGTTACAAATCAGGCTGCAAATAATATTTTCCAAATCAGGTTAGAGACTTGTCTGGCAAGGCATTTGCGGGCAAGTCTCTTTGATTTTCCTTCAGCCAATTTTTTCTGAAAATATTTAGAACCTTCTTCATCAAATCTTGATTGAAAAATAGAAATAGAATAAAGTAACGAATTTAAAGTTCTGTTTCCTCGCTTGTTGTTTCGAAATCTTGTAGAAAGACCGCTTGAACATTCAACAGGTGCAACGCCGCAATAACTTGCAAATTCAGTCTGTAGGTCAGGCACTGCCTGACAAAGATTAAGCACACTTCTCTAATACAATTTTCATATTGTAGTAATCTTCCGTAGAGTTTTTTAATAAGTAATTATGTAAAATTATTAGTATTTAGCCTATTGGGTGAAAACCGACTTTTGGTGATTTTATTTAGTTTTTCACCTCACCCCAGCCCTCTCCTCGATAGGAGAGGGAGAGATATAACAATTGTTTTTAGTTGATTATGTGCGTAACACCTTATCTTAAAAAAGAAAACTAGTCCTTCTTCTTGAGGAGAAGGTGGTCGCAGACCGGATGAGGTGATTTACTTATGTGTTTCGTTGTTTATGATTTTTTGGATTTGCTTTCTTTTTTTAGTTTGTAGTCAATAGGTCAGATATTCTACTTTCCCGTAATACAGCTTTTAGTACATGGGGAAGGGGGTGTTTATAAACACCACTACTCAAATAACAGAGCTGTTAACTATTTTAATTCCAGTTTCTTGATACGAGTTTGAATATCTTCCAATAATTTTCTGTTAATAGAAAGCAAGTCACCGATTATCGCTACTATAACAAGTAAAACTGAAGAGAGCAAAAATATTGCAGAAAATATTAATGATTGAATATGGCCATTGCCACTGCCAATAAAATAGTAACATAGAAATCTTATCACGAGAAACAATCCCGCAAATCCAAACATTAGGGCAAAAGAAGCAAAAAATCTGAATGGACGATATACAATAAACATTCTTATAATTGTTTTTATTGATTTTAAAACATAATCGAAAATATTTTTTACTAATCGAGATTTTCTGGTCTGCGGATTTACTCTTATTGGAACTGATACAATTCTTAGGCCTTTAGCACCTGCTTGAATCAGTGTTTCCATTGTATATGTATAGTTATCGAATATATTTATTTTTAATGCTGCACCTTTTGAAAAAGCTCTGAAACCGCTGGGTGCATCTTCTACTTTTGTTGTTGATAAAAGTCTTAACACTGCCGAACCCAATTTCTGCAACATTTTTTTAACGAAAGTGAATTCTTTAATATTAGAAATATCTCTTGCCCCTATAGCAATGTCTGCCCTTCCATTTAGAATAGGCGCAACAAGCTTTTCCATATCAGCTGCATTATACTGGTTATCGCCATCGGTATTAACTATTATATCAGCACCCAATTTTAGACTCTCCTGCAAACCTACACGAAAAGCATTTGCAAGTCCGCTATTAGTTTTTATATCTACAACTTTTGCACCCCAATCCTTTGCCAGTTGTGAAGAATTGTCTGTAGAACCATCATTTATTATCAAGACATCAATTTCATCAATTCCATCAATTATTTTTGGTAAATCATTGAGCGTTTTTAGAATATTTGCCTCTTCATTAAAACAAGGTATTTGAATAATAAGCTTTGTCATGTAGAATATTATATATAAACTACTTTTAGCAATCAAGTTTTATTTCTTCGTATATTTTGATGGAGTGATGGCAGGGGGAGAGCAGTATGCTTTTAACAGTAACAATATTTATAGGTATATTTTTACGCCTGACTCATATAATTAAAGTTGAGGGTCTTTGGAATGATGAATATGTAAGCTGGATGGTATCAGCAACTCCTTTTAATCAAGGGTTCTGGGCAAGTGTATTTAAACAGTGCCATATGCCTTTATATTACTTGTACTTAAAACCTTTTTCGCAATTCGATGATACCATTTTACGCCTAACCTCACTTGTTCCGTCTGTTATTTCTATTTATATAATATATCTTGTCGGGAAAGAACATTCAAAAAAATCTGGTATATTTGCTGCTTCAATAACATCTATACTATCTTTTCTCGTATACTATGCTCAGGAAGTCAGGTTTTATTCAATATTATTTCTTTTCTCAGCTATTTTACTGCTTTTTACGTTAAAACTAATTAAAAAAATGACAAAAAAAAATACAATTGGATTTGTCGTTTCATCGTTGTTAGTTATTTTAACGCATGTATTGGGCATAATTTTTGTATTTTTTAATATTTTATATGTTCTTTATAAGAAAAAAACATTCTCAAAAGTTACATTTTTATCAGGGATATTGGTTTGTTTGTTCCTCACACCATTTTTTATAAATATTTTAAACCAAATTCATTCTGCACAATGGTGGGGGAAGTTTTCATATACAAATATATTGTTCTTATTCAGTGATTATTTATCGCCTATTTTAACAAATAATGTAAACGCTCCACCCATATTCTTTTATAATCCGAGTTTGGCATTTTGGTTAGTTGTCCCTACTCTAATCGGGCTGTTTGGAATAATGTTTGGTATCAAGAATAATAAGGGCATAATAATTGTTTCATTACTATATATTATTGTTCTTTCAATACTGGCAAAATTCGGAATAATAGTTTTTATCACAAAATATTCAATAGAAATACTCCCAACATTAATATTACTAATGGCAATAGGCTATTCTCGATTAAATAAAACTGGACTTATTTTATTTACGTTCTTTATATTGATTCACCTTGCATGTATATTTACTCCATATTATGTTACAAAAACTATTAGAAGCGAAGGGCATCAAATTGTTGGCGAAATTCTTAATCAAAGACAGCCTGATAATGTCATTTTTACTTATTATGCACCGGACAGATTCTCCAGATATTACAAAGGAACCGGAAAGCAATACTATATTAGTAAGTTAAACAGAAAAATATATAAAAAAGATCCCGCTTTAATTTTTAGTAATATAAAAAAGGGTGAAACTGTATCTGTTGTATTTTTAAATAGTGTAAGTTTTTTACCGGAAGATTATCTGCAAAAACATAAATCTCAGCTTCCGGAGATGTTTTGTACATTTTCACATATCAGAAATGTGCTTATTGATGAATTAGAGAAAAATTTCACAATTTTGTATAAAGATAGCGTTGGTTCTTGGACCGTTATTACTGCAAGATAATCATTTATATGATTAGAAAATTTGTTTTGTAAAACTAAATGATATTATATTCAAGTGCTTGACTTAATAACATGCTTTTGGTATTATTACTAACATAATCGCAGACAGTTAGTATCCTGTTAGGATTTAAAGGAAAACGCTAACCGAGATTACCGAAATAATAAAAAGATATAAATAGCTTTTGAGGTAGATTTTGCGATTAGAAAAAGATTGCGAAATCTTTTTTAATATGAAAAAGGTCGAACGGATTTATATTCCGATAAAATATAAATAGTATTTGTAAGATTAAAAATCAGAAAGATACAAAAAGGAGCAAAAAATGTCAACAAAAGCTTTCAAAGACGATAAGATTAAGCTTATCAAAGAAAAAATCGATAAAGCTCAAGTTGCTATTGTTACCGAATACAAAGGATTAAGCGTAGAAGAAATTACTAAGCTAAGACGTGCTTTACAAAAAGATGGCGGTGATTACATGGTTACCAAAAATACTCTTGCAAAAATCGCTATCAAAGGTACGGCATACGAAGTATTAACAGATTCTCTAAAAGGGCCTATTGCTTTGGCTTTTGGTTATGAGGATCAGGTAGCACCGGCAAAAGCTTTGTCACAATTTATTAAAGAAACAAAAAAAGGTGAAATCTTAGGTGCAGCTCTTGACGGTCAATTCTTGTCAGCAGCTGAGGCTAAAGCACTTGCAAACATTCCTTCAAAAGAAGAAATATATGCAAAAATGCTTGGATGTATCAACTCACCTGCTTCAGGTATTGTTGGTGGCATCAATGGTGTTATGTCAGCTCTTGTTAGAGCAATTGCAGCGGTTCGTGATCAAAAGTCTGCATAATTCTTTTCAAGATGGCAAAACATACAATTTAATGTATTACAACTAAAAATGAAATAAAAAGGAGAAAATCATGAGTGTAGAATCTATTTTAGAATCAATTGAAAAATTAACATTATTAGAAGCTGCTGAATTAGTAAAAGCTATGGAAGAAAAATTCGGCGTATCTGCAGCTGCTCCTGTAGCTGTTGCTGCTGCTCCTGCAGCCGGTGCTGCTGCTCCTGCTGAAGAAGCTGCTTCTGAAGTAAACGTAATATTAGCATCAGTTCCTGCTGATAAGAAGATTGCAGTTCTTAAGGAAGTTCGTGCTATCACAGGTTTAGGCTTGAAAGAAGCTAAAGACTTGGTTGATGGTGCTCCAAAAGCAGTTAAAGAACAAGTTAAGAAAGAAGACGCTGAAGCTATTAAGAAACAACTTGAAGCTGCAGGCGCAACTGTTGAAATCAAGTAGTTTGACATTATTTGTAAAGAATAAAGGCCGGTTTGGTTTTCCAAACCGGCCTTTATATTTAAAAAAGTAATAATTATTTAGCCATTTCTTTTTGAAGTCTGTAACACTCATCACAAGGTTTTGCCTGTGGAACTACTTTATTGCAAGGATCACACGGTGTTTTCTTTGCACAAGGGTCACAAGGTGTTGCATATCCGGTAGGGCAAGGACATTCCGGTATTTTCTTTTCGCATCTGCTACACTTACCCCAATTAAATGGATTTAAATTAGACCAACTAAAAGCCTCTGCACTTTGTGTACCAATTAATGATAACATTCCTAATAAAGCTAGCATTGATAGTGTTTTTTTCATTTCTTACTCCTTTTGTTATTAATAACCACTTGTATTTTTAATACATTAATATTGTAAGAAACAGGTAAATTTTATATATTGCCTTGTTGGATAGAATTAATAACTGACTGGTGGAACAATTGCATAATGCATATTATAGGTTCGTTCCTTCCCGACAACACTTTTAACTGTAAATGAAAAATCTTTAATTTCAGGTTTTTCTTTCAAATATGGGACTGCTCTGTCTATATATCCGTCCATAAACTCCAAGTCTCTGCCAACTATTATTGCTCCGGATTTTTTTAAATCATCTTCATCAAGCCAAGGATTTTTATGTTTATACGTATCAAGAATAATTTTGTAGTCATTATTATATAGATTTAACGGAATTGACAATTCAATAAAACCGCCAATATAGTTCAAGGGTTTACCCGTCTCTTGCTTATAAATTTTCGTCAAAGTATTAGTTACCTGTTCAACAGGAAATCTGTTTGCAAAGTTTTTTTCGGTTGTAAAAACAATCCCCAGTACAATAAATGTTATAAACATAGCCGCAAACGCCCATCCAATTATGTATTTTGTTGCTTTAGCCGTTAGTTCAAACGGGAAGAAATAAAAAAGTATTATCGACGTCATAAATAACAAATCATATCCCCATTGAGGAATCATATAAGCACCGTTAAACATGCCCGGTAATGTCTGCAATAGTATAGGTAATATTCCTACAAAGATTAAAAATTTTACATCATCGTTATTTGTACCTTTACTAAATTTAATTTGTCTTGTTGTAATAAAATTTGCCGTGAAATATACAAATAGTACTCCGGCTATTGCTGCAAGCTGGTTAATTAGGAAGAAGAACGGCGCTTCAAAGTATTTTATCCATCCGTGATAAAATGTCGAGTATCTGTCTTCCGACACTGAAAAGTAGTTAAATGGGAAAAAATTATTGTTGATTAACCAAATAATATGCGGTAAAACACACATAAATGCTATCGTGGCGGCTATATATAGGCCTTTTCTTTTAAATTGAGTTCGTCCTAAAGGAGTAACTATTAAATACAAAAACATAGGTATAAATAACATTATTGCCTGATATTTACCTAAAAATGCCAAGCCAAAACCAAAACCGAGTATTATCCAATGTTTTAATCTGTTATTGTGAATACAATTATAGAAATAATAAGTTAAAAATGGTAAAAAACAGAGCAACAAAAAATTAGGATTAAAGCCGTCATATATTCCCATATATGTGTATACAAAACATGCCTCCATGAGCATTACTGATAGTATTGATTTATCCTTATCTAAGAAAATTCTTCCGATTTTATACAAATATACAAACCCGGTTAGTATAAATGATTGACCGAGCAAATATATTGAATAGTCTGATTTTCCGAATAAATTGTAAACAAAATATGCAAGCCAGCCGGCTAATGGCGGATGCTTATTTGTGCCAAAATCCATCAAACTTCCCCAATAAACGCATTCCATTGCATCAATCGGCATTATAGCTCTTAATAAAGGAAGTAATGACCATAATAATACATGTAATATCAAAAACAAATGAAATATTTTTTCTAAATTATTTTGCTTATCTTCCATATTATTACTCCCAACTTTTTTAAACTAACCTAAAAAATTAATAATATCAAGAAAAAATGTAATCTTTACATGGATATTAAGATTATATAAGGAAATCCCGATTTAAAAAAAAACTGGTCTATAATAATAATGCAGATAGAAAATATGAAGGAGAACAATATGTCATCAGTTGACGAAATACTAGTAAAATTAGAAACAGCAGACAATACTACAAAGAATAGAATTGAGAATATTTTAGTTGATAAAGGCACATCTGTAGTTCCTGAGTTAGTAGATAAGTTACAAACAGTAAGAGGTATTAAGCGCGGTGTCGTTGCAATGACTCTTATCAGAATAGGTGAAGCTTCTGTTGACTATTTAAAGAAAGCGGCAACAAATAATAAAGATTTTGAATGGGTTGCAAAATATTTGATTTCAGAAATTCAAGGTGTTGCAGCATAGTAAAAGGATTTTTAATTGTCTGAAAAGGTTAATGTAACTTTATATACGGATGGCGCTTGTAGCGGAAACCCGGGGCCGGGGGGCTATGGCGCTATTTTAGTATATATAGATACTAACGGGACAAAACACGAAAAAGAATTGTCTGCCGCCTACAGTAATGTAACAAATAATCAAATGGAACTGTTAGCTGTCATTGTCGGTTTGGAAACACTAAAAAAACCGGCAAATGTCAAAATAATTTCTGATAGTAAGTACGTGGTTGATGCTTTTAATAATAATTGGATTAACAATTGGATAAATAATGGTTGGAGAACATCAGGAAAAACCCCTGTTAAAAATGTAGATATGTGGAAAAGGCTGATAAAAGCTAAAGAGCCACATGACATTGAATTTATATGGATTAAAGGGCACGCCGGACATCCTTACAATGAAAGATGTGATAACTTAGCTGTTAGTGCATATAAAAGTGGAAACTTGCAAATTTTAAATTAAATGTAAAGTTTTGTAACAATAAATAAATACATCGAAATTGAATATTATTTAAATACTTTATATATATGTAAGATTAAATAATATGGTGATATAAGATGGCAACAGCTAATTTGCAAGAAACATTATTGAGTTATGCATTAAGAAGAAACCAATTGAATTTGGAAATTACTGAATTGCAAAGTCAAAAAAACTTAGCAACTTATTCTCAAGCTGATGCTATGAGCTTGAAATGTGCTCAAGAACGTGAGAAAAAAGCATATTTTAAAAATTTATATGAAAATGATCCTGAACTTCAAGAAAAGTACATAGATTATACGCAAATCCCCGATTTTGAAGATGAGATTAATAAAATCGTTGCAGAATATAATGATAAAATCAGTGAATTAACAGCTTGGGAAACAGAATTGGATGCGCAAATTACAACTGACAGTGCTGAACTTGAGGAAGTAAATGCTTATATAGAATCAATCAAATCAATGCTCCAAACTAATATTCAAGACGATTATAATTACGGATTAAACAGCTAATAATTAAAGTTTACATAAATAAAGCTATTCCAATTATTGCAAATATAATTAAAGCTGTATTGAAGTGCATAAAAGTGGGTATACAAGTATCAAATATATGGTTGTGCTGATTATCAAAATTGAGGCCGGAAGTTGGACCTAATGTAGTATCAGACGCGGGTGAACCTGCATCACCAAGCGCTGCTGATGCTGCTATCAATATTGCCATCTGTGCAGGATTAAATCCAATTTTTACACAAACCGGAATAAAAAGAACTGCAATAATTGGAATTGTACCAAAAGAAGTTCCAATCCCCAGTGTTATAAATAATCCCAATAATAACAAACACAATGACGTTATTATAATATTATGAGGCAGAATGGGTATTATACTTGAAACGAGTGTTTCTATTGCCCCTGTTTGTTTAAGTACTGATGCAAACCCTGCAGCAACTAGCATAACAAAAGCAACATACCCCATTAAATATATGCCTTCATTCATCATATGGTCCATTTTGTCTTGCGATATTACTCCAAATGAAAACATGATACCGAGTCCGACTAATGCTCCCAATGGTAATGATTGAGTAAGTAATTGAACTACAAATGTTAAAATAGCTGCAATTATAACCCAAATATGTTGTCTCTCAAATTTTGGGTTTTGCAAAGTATCTTTTTGGGTAATATCAATATTATATATTCTTGGTTTTCTATATGAAATAAATACAGCAAAAAATAATGCCAATATCATTCCCAAAGCAAGTATGACCGTATATTTCCAAATATCACATCTAAGGATTCCTATCCCGTTTTGCAACATATTATCAGCTATTAAATTTTGAAAAATCAATCCAAAACCAACCGGAATGGCAATATATGGTGCTTTTAATCCAAAAGCAAGAACACATGCAACAACACGTCTGTCTAAATTGATTTTATTCATTATACTCAGTAACGGTGGTATTAAAATAGGTATAAATGCAATATGTACCGGGATTATGTTCTGTGATGCCATAGATACTATAAGCAAAACAAATAACAATACATATTTGTTGTCAGATACAATATTTGCAATTTTTGCAGTAATTACATCCGTAAAACCAGAATGAGCCATTGTTGCAGCAAAAGCTCCCAACAAAATATAACTTAAGGCTGTTTCGCTATTTCCACCCATACCAGAAACAAAAGTATCCATCACAGCTTTTATATTCATGCCTGAAAGTAAACCTGCGACAATTGTAGATATTATAATAGATAACAGCACATTTACCTTGCGTACACATAAAACACAAAGAAGTACTACTGATATTAATGCCGGATTCGTACAAATATCCAAAAGCATTTTAACCGTGAGCCTCTTCTTCCTGAAGCAAATTAATTATCTCTAAAGAAACTTCTTTTTGCAAGTCAATTGGTATAGATTTAAGATACTCAAATGCTTCTGCAATTTTTTGGTCTGTATCGTACCACCGTCTAAGCACATATGTAAAAGCGTCCGTTAAAATATTATCAGCTAAATCTATACCATGCTCTTTTGATTTATTAACTATGAGGTCAGCACATTTATACTGAGTCATAATATTTGCATTCCTCATCAAACTTACTGCCAAACTTACTGTAGGATCAACATCGTACCAACGTTTATACATAGTGCACCTTTTTTCTTTATAGTATATTTTTTTCACGGTTTTGTCAATTTTAAAATAATACCTGCCTTTTTTATCTTATCATTAATTTTAAAAAATAAAGTCTTTTCTTTAGATGTTTCGCCTTTTACAATATCTATGTTCGTCTTAGGGATTTTGAATTCCTTTGCCAAAAATTCAATTAACGCTTTATTGGCTTTATTCTCAATCGGCTGGGCAGTAATCTTAACCTTCACAAAATTATCTTCTATGACTATTAAATTTTTTGATGAATTTGGTATTATTTTTAATGATAATAAAAGTCCGTCATCTGTTTCTTTAATCATTAATCAAGCCTTTTGAAAAATCATAACGTACTCATGTTTAAAGATATAAAAACCACCTGCAAGAGCTCTATAACGCCACAAATTTGCAGTTTTACCTTTTGCTCTTTCATTACCTTGAATATCTTTTACAATGATACCTTTTAATTTAAAGCCTAAATTCATCATTTTTGCCATACACATAAAACCAAGAGGTTGAACTTCCGAATTTTTATAACTGTCACCTATTATTAATGCTGCAAATCTGCCTTTTTCAAGCAAATCATACCCATTCTTAGCAACCTTCTCGAATAAATCATAAAACTCTTCGGTTGATGCGCAATTAGATAAATCTTCTTTTTTATCCGAGAATTTTATAATATCATCATATGGCGGGTGTAATATTAAAAGTTGTGCATTTGCTTTGCCCATTATGTCCAGCCTTGCTCTGACTTTGTTTTTAGTAACTTCACTCGCTGAATCACCGCAAATAATATTCACATCTGTAACCAATTGCTTAGGAGTAAATTTATATGACACTGATTCTGCTAGCTCATCCTTTAATTCTACTCCAATACAACGCCTTCCCATGTTGACGGCTTCAATTCCCGATGTTCCGGAGCCAAAAAACAAATCTAAAACGATATCATCTTTTTTAGTATATCTTTCATAAATTTGTTGTGCTATTTGGGGAATATAGTTGCCATGGTACTCATTGGTATGTCCTCCTTCTTTTAGTCTGTTAGGAAACTCCCAAAGAGTATCTGTTTTGACATGGTCATACTCTTTCCATTTTTTTAAATTAATGTCACTATAAGATGTCGTTTTAATTTCTCTATTATCAACAACTTTTAGGTTATTTTTTTTATCTTGTTCTTTTAATTTTAAATTCGATTTCGCCATATCTCTCTTCCCCAATTTACATTTCAAGTTTAAAGGATTTTTTATAATTTGAAATCAAACATATAGATGAAATCTGAATCGTAGGTAGAGGTAAATATAACTAGATTATATGTACAGGGTGTGGTAAATGTAATTCTATTTTGTAGTATTTACAATTGAGGGTTGCCGGTAGTAATTATTTATGCCTGTAGTTTTACAAATGCAACCCGACCATTTACCTACGTGCGGGGGTAAATACATAAAGCTTGTAGTTTAACTTTGAGGCAGACTGGTAATATTAACCAAATTTTGTATGGTTACTTTTGTCTGCCGACCATTTACCTACGTGCGTAGCACCAAAAAAAAGTTGCCGTTTTGATAATGGCAACATTAAATAAACACGAGGATATTAAGAGAGAGAGTATAATCTGTTTTAGAACAAATGTTGATAATTCAACTTTGTTTTTTTTGCCTTTTTTCTTACTTAAGTCTTACATATATATAAAGTAATTTTGTTTTGAAAAATTGCCTTTTTTGAGTGATATTTTTGAGAAATTGTTACACTCCTTAAAACTGTATACAAAGGGCATGCAATGGATATATATTAATTATTTATTATATATTTTCTCCAAGTTTTACTGATTTAATGAAATCACTATTAAGTGTAATTGATGTTTCACCGTCGTTAAATTTGCCTTTTAACTTTTTAATTAAATCTTCAATAAGCATTGTTGTTTTTCTTCCGCCTCTATCTTTAGCTAGATTTGCAATTTCATCATATATATTTTCATCAATAATAATTTTATCTGTCATTTTATTCTTAGCAAGTTCTTGAGATAGTTTTAATTTCGCGATTTTAGATTTAACTTCCGGCGTATAATCTTTAATTTTTACAAGTTGAACACGGTTTTGCAATGCTTCAGGAAGCAATTTATAATCATTTGTCGTTAATGCAAAAATTGATTGTGACAAATCTACTTCTGCATTATAATATTTATCTTTAAATATTCTTTGGTTATCAAATAACGGTAATAACACATCTAATGGTCCTTTCCCGGCAGCTTTTTCAGCTTCATCAAAACAGTATAATACTTTTTTAGTATTACCCTCAAGTTGTGCCGCTGCAATGTGACCTGGAATAGCCCCTACCCAAGTTCTTTCAAAACCTGAAATTTCTTCTGCGTTTTTTGCACCGCCCAATGAAACTTTTTTAAAATACATACCTAATGCATCTGATATCTCTTTTGCAAGTGTGGTCTTTCCTGTACCTGGTGCTCCGTCAAAAAGAAGTACTATAGGTTTATCGTCGTTAATACCATTTTTAATATCATAATTTATTGCTTTTAAATATTCTATAATTTTTTCCTTGGCTTCATCCATACCAACAACGTCTTTGTCAAGGTGTTCACGTACTTTATCTATATCTGCTAAAGTACGTTCTTCTTGCTTTGTTGCCAATTCATCAAGTTTTATCAAATCTTCAACACGATACAAACTTCTTTCATAATTCTGTCTTGCTAATTCTGCCTCCGCTTCACGCTTTATTGCAGGATTTTTGATTTTTTTGACAGCTTTGGTTAATATTTTTGCTTTTTTGTTGTCTGCAGCGCTTCCTCTCATCATTTTAATTGAAACAATTGCCATAGCAGTAATTGCTAGTGCTGATGCTACTGAAATGCCGGTTAGAAAGTTTTGTTTAATTTTCTGCTTATCAACTTTCTTTTTTGTTTTTTGAGGTTCTAAAATTTCAAAATCCGCATATGTAGGATATTGTGTAACACTTGTTTTTCTATTTTCTTGCGCCTTAAAGTTTATTTTTGCAACATACGGGGCAACACTATTTACTTGATACATAAAATCTCCTTCACACACATTTAGTCTTCTACCATGTTTAAAACAATAAGTTTTGAATAATTGCCTATTATGTAAAGAAATGTAACAAAATTTTTGTAAATTTTTGTAAACTTTTCCTTTAAAACACTAAAGTTTTTCTAAAAAATGCCGATAAACATGGTAATAAAGGGAAAAAATAAAGGAACTCAAAATGGGATTAGCCGCTGCACAAGCAAGACTTTTAACAATTACCGCCCGCAAAGCAGATTGCGAGTATGGTGTTTCTATTGCTTCCATGGAAAAAATGGCTATTACAAGGGAGCAATCCGATCTTGCGCAGGAATACTATAGTAAATTACAGACTGCTAAAATCACATATTTTGCTAATAATCAATACAATGACATGACTTACGGATATTTAATGGGATATGGTGCAAATTGGACTACAATTACAGCCGGAACAGCTGCATTAAAAAAAGACAATTCAATGATTTTGACTGATTACAAAGGTTCTGTCGTTTTAAATAATTCCTATGCTAATGTTATCAAGCAAGTTCTTGGCGATGATTGCATGAATGCTCAAGGAAGAGGTGGAACATTCAGTGTAGATAAGATACCCGAAATGATTGCTAAATTGTGCAGCATGGATCAGAATAAAATACAGGCAGTTATTGATAATAAAAAAGTTAATTCAAGTTATGATTCGTATAGTATAAATCTGTTAACAGGTGAAGAAACAGGAGAAAGTGGAGTTGTTGATAACACAGACTCTATGACTGAAAAAATTCAACAACTGGTAGACTTTTATTATCCGATATTTCAAGCAGCAGCAATGAACGGATGGACTACGGAATATAATACTGCTATGGCTACGAATGATGATTATATCAGTGATGCACTTATAAGCGGAACTTTCTGCCTTGCTAAAGTAAATGATGAAGGCACATATGAACCAAATACTTCACTCTCCTATTTCTTAACAGCAGGACTCATTCAAGAACGTAATGACTCCGATGCCAGAGAAGAAATTAATGCTTGGTATAATGCAGAAAAAAGCCGTATAGCTGAAAAAGAAAACTATTTGGACATTACAATAAGAGATTATTCAACTGAAATTGAAGCTATAAACACAGAAATACAATCACTGCAATCTCTAATTAACGATGCGGTACAATCAGTATTTGATTGGGGCAGTTCATAGTGAAATGACGAAGTAACTACGCTTCGCTTGGTGATGAAGTGATTAAGTGAGTATTAAACTTGTTTAAATTTTAACAGAACCTGCTTGACAAATTTAAAATCACTCAGTCACTTAATCACATATTCACTTTGTCACTTCTTATTTCTGTACCGTACTTTTGATATGCAACTCTCTCATTTGCTGAAGAGAAGCTTCTCCCGGAGCATCCGACATTAAGCATTTTGCGCTGGCATTTTTCGGGAATGCAATAACATCACGGATGGATTCTGTTCTGCAAAGCAATGCTACTAATCTATCCAAACCGATTGCCAAGCCGGCATGCGGCGGTGTACCGTATTGAAGGGCATTAACCATAAATCCGAATTTTTCTGTTGCCTCTTCTTCAGTTAAACCAAGGGCTTTGAATATTTTCTTTTGTACTTCACTTGAATGGATTCTAACTGAGCCACCGCCCAATTCAGTTCCATTATATACTATATCATAAGCAATTGATTTTACATTTCCTAAATCACCGCTATCCAATTTATCCAAATCTTCCAAATTAGGAGAAGTAAACGGATGGTGCATTGCCATATATCTGCCTTCCTCATCTGAGTACTCAAACATTGGGAAGTCAACAACCCAAAGCAAATTATGTTTGCTTTCATCAATCAGATTTAAAGACTTGCCAAAATGAAGTCTAAGTCTGCCCATAATATCATAAACAAGTTTTGGCCTGTCAGCTACAAAGAATATAATATCACCTGCTTGCACACCGGCTCTTTCTTGAATAGCTTTAGCTTGTTCTTCTGTAACGAATTTCAAAACAGGAGACTTAGCAGTACCGTCTTCAAGGTAAATAATATTTGCCAAAGCTTTTGCACCAAATGATACAGCAAGTTTTGTAATATCATCAATATCTTTTCTGCTGTATTTTGCACCACCTGGGATTCTTATACCACGTACAATTCCGCCTGCTTCAAGAGTTTTCTTAACTATATCAAAATTGGACTCAAGAATAATATCACCGATATCAAACAATTCTAATCCAAATCTTGTATCCGGCTTATCAGAACCAAATCTGTCCATGGCTTCTTGCCAAGTCATTTGTATAAACGGAGGCTTAATATCTACACCTGCAGCCTTAAAAGCATCAACAAGAAGTCCCTCAACTGTTTCGATAACATCCTGCTGTTGTACAAAGGATAACTCCATATCAATTTGAGTAAATTCAGGCTGTCTGTCAGCACGTAAATCTTCATCTCTAAAACATTTTGCGATTTGATAATATCTTTCAATGCCTCCAACCATCAAGAGTTGTTTAAAGATTTGTGGTGATTGAGGAAGGGCAAAGAATTTACCCGGTTGAACGCGTGACGGTACTAAATAATCTCTCGCACCTTCAGGAGTTGTTTTTATCAATATTGGTGTTTCAACCTCCAAAAATTCTTTATTATTTAAATAATTTCTTACTGCTTGAACAATATTATGTCTTACTCTCAAATTGTTAAGCATTTTCTCATTTCTTATATCAAGATATCTGTATTTAAGTCTTACATCTTCAGATACATTCTCATCACCAAGAACAAACGGAAGAACTTTGGATTCTGATAATATATTTACACTATCAGGATACATTTCAACTTGTCCTGTAGGATATTTTTCATTATATGTTTCTTCGGGTCTTTTAGAAATTTTTCCGTGTACTTGAATTACATACTCACTTCTTACCTTTGAAAATACTGCGTGTACATTAGGATTGACCTGAGGATTTGCAACAAGCTGGAAAAAACCGCTTCTGTCTCTTAGTTCTATAAATAAAATACCACCTAAATCACGAACTGTTGAAACCCAACCGCAAAGAGTCAATTCTTCACCCAAATTATTGAGATTCAATTCGCCGCAATTAACCGATTTCATACTTGTTTTCAATTTATTATCTCCCTTTATATTTCGCTTACTTATATATTCAAATTTACTCCAAACACTGGTAAATGTAAACATGGAAAAACATATAACTAATTATCCGTTAATTAAAAAATAAACATCCTTTAGTCGTTTTTTACTTATGTGCGTATATAATTGTGTTGTAGAAACATCGCTGTGCCCCAAAAGTTCCTGAACAATTCTTAAATCAGCACCATTTTCAAGCAAATGAGTTGCAAAACTGTGTCTTAAAGTGTGTGGAGAAATATTTTTATGAATAAGTTTGCCTTGTTTGTGTATGAATGAATAAACATCTTGTCTTGTAAGCTTTCTCCCATTATCAGTAATTAAAAGATTTTTTGTTGTTAAACCGTGCTTTTTAATCAATAATTCACGATAGGGTAAGTATTCTTTAATCACTTGTTTGGCGACTTCTCCCATTGGAATAATTCTTTCTTTAGAGCCTTTTCCAAAACATCTGACATATTTTGACGACAAATCAATATCCGCCAATTTAAGATTTACAAGCTCTGAGACCCTTAGCCCGCAACTATAGAGTAATTCGAGAATTATATGTTCTAGAGGAGTCAAATCACTTTTAAGCATAGTTTCAATATCTTGAACAGATACCACCTTAGGAAGTCTTTTGGGAACTTTTGGTTGCTCCAAAGTTGATGCCGGATTTTTAGCAATTACTCCTGTGGAGGCTGTCCATTTAAAAAACCCTCTTAGCGATGCAACTTTTCTGATTATAGTTGTAGGTGCAAGCTTACGTTCTCTAAGTTCTCGCATATAAGCATTAATAGTCAATCTGTCCACATCTGTAATTTCTTTATTTACAACATCTGCAAAATTTTCCAAATCACGTCTGTAAGCATCAATCGTATTTTGCGACAAGCCTTTCTCAAGTTCCAAATATTCAAGATATTCACAAATCGTTTGGTACATACTTATTTATTATAATAAATTGCTCTTATTATATAATCTTCCAGTGCTTTTTTATTTGAATTTGCGGATTTAGGGTCATTTATTATTATACAAAAAGCGTACTTTTGACCACTTTTTGCTGTTAAGTAACCTGCAATAGAACTTATATCTGCAAGTGTTCCTGTTTTTGCAGATAATTTATCAGCAAGAGGTATTAATCTGGTAGATAAAGTACCTTCTCCCGGCTTTGCCATATACTTATAAGTAGGATTATCTTTTAATGCAATTAGATAATCTACAATAAACTCTGCATCAACAAGATTGTTTTTTGATACTCCACTTGCATCTACTAATCTTATTCTGTATGGATCCAAGCCGTATTTCTTACAATATTCATCAAACAATTTTGTTCCTAAAATATCTGTACCTGTTGTACTATATGCCTTACCGGCAGCCAGCTTTAATGTTACTTCCGAAACCATATTGTTACTGTTTTTGAGAATATCGCCTATTGCGTAAGAAACAGGGTGACTTATTTGGCAAATCTTTTTATCCGATGGTAAAACTTTTGTTCTAATATACGGTGTCTTTAAATAAATTTTATTATTTTCAAGAGCTTGTGTCAGTTTAAAATCAAAGTATCTTCTCATGTTGGATATTGGAAAGGAGACAGACACTGGAGATACAACCGTACCGTTCAACATAAGGGCGTTTTCTGAAATTGAATTATCTCTTACAACAGAAATGTCATTTTTATCTGAATTTACAGTATTATTTATAAACACTATGGGAAATTTTCCCGGGTTAATTATGAGCGGTTTCTGACCTTTTTGTGTCGGCATAATCGTAATACTTATTAAATTACCATCCAAATTGTATGAATTAAATTTTGGCATAAGTGTGTTCATATTATCATCCCACTGCCAGCCTTCGCCCCAGTCTTTTGCTTCTATTGCCGAATCATCTATATAAATCTGTTTCACAACATTTGGATTAATCTTTGAAATAATACTTTCCAAATTATCAAACGTAAAATAAGGGTCTGCTCCCAGTTTTATAACATAACTGTCATTTCCTCGTTTATACAATTCTGTCGTATATTTATAATCTTCACCTAAAGCATCTATGGCAGCCGGAAGTGTTAATATCTTTTGCACAGAAGCAGGATGGGAAAGGATGTTTTCATTTAATTTGTACACTGATTTGCCGTTATCAATATTTTTAACAGATATTGACACTGAATTTTGAGAAATATCCATATCGTTCAAGGCAGAATTAATTTCTCCGCTAAGACCTGTTAACTTTCGTGCGAAAACAGGCTGAATCAATAGCATGCTTAAAGCAAAAAGGATTAGTTTTTTCATTTTATTAAAACCTCATATGACTCTTTTATGTCATTTAGTATAGTACATTTTTCTCTAAATTCATACATTTTAGTCAAATCAATTTCTGCGTATATTCCGCCCTCTATTTCGTCAATCTCATCAATAATTTTGCCTTCATAATCAATAATCATTGAATGCCCCAGGTTTTCTGTTCCGTCTGCTAAAAGTCCGGTTTGTGTAAGTGCGACCATATATGACTGATTTTCTACAGCCCTGGCTGTTGTCATACTGTCCCATGGAATTTTTTTTGATTTTCCCCAAGCTGCCAAATTAACAAGAATATCGGCTCCTGACTTTCTATAAGCCCTAAAAATTTCCGGAAAACGAATATCATAACATATCGTAATACCTATGTTAATGCCATCTAAATTCACCATTACAGGATTACTTCCGGCAGTAATATATTTACCTTCATCAGCCCCATAATATGAGAATAAGTGGTTTTTATCATATATAGCTATTAGTTCACCTTTTCGGTTTATAATAGGGCAGCTGTTAAATAATTTATTTTCAAACTTTCTTATAAAACTTCCGCCAATAATGTTGATATTAAATTTTTTTGCGGTTTCTTTAAGCATTCGAATTGCTTTTGACGTTTCAATATTTTGAGCTTTCTCGGGAAAAATTATAGGATGCCAACCAACAGTCCAAACTTCCGGTAAAAAAACAAAATCTGCTCCATTATATTTTTCAAGGTTAGCTTGAAGCAAATTTTTTACAGTATCAATATTTAAATCAAACTCACCGATTATAGCTTCCATCTGAATTGCGAGGAGTTTGACGGTTTTCTTTTGAATAATCCCCACTTATATACCTCATTATACGCCTTAGGAGCCGTTTTTTCCAACTCTTCCAAACTAATTTGAAGCTGCCTACGAATTTCTTCATCATCCGCATTTTCCGGCACATATATAGGCTTTCCATATATATTAATTAAATTTGTATCGAAAATAGGCATTCTCAATTTATCCCAAGATGGGAATGTTGCAAAAGTAAAGTTCTCTGAATACCAATATATTGGAATTATGGGCACACCTGCCATTTTTGCAATTTTGATAACTCCGTCTTTTACAATTCTTGGAGGACCTTTTGGTCCATCCACCATCATAGCACAATTTTCACCGTTTTTTAGAGCTGTAATCATTTGCATTGTTGCCTCGACTGCACCTTGCTTGCCTTTTGAGCCCCTAATAGTTTTAAAACCCCACTTTTCAACAACTCTTGCAATAATCTCTCCATCACGAGAGCGGCTTATCAAAACATTTAATTTACTTCTGTTTTGTACTCCGTGAATACACATCTGATGACAATGCCACATTGCATATATACGCGGCTCATTAATATCGGGATGATTTACCTCTATTATATGCGTAAAAAATTCTTGCAATCTAAATATCCTATAAACTAAATCGGATACTCTTCCTACATTTTCTCCATCCAGTAATCTAACCATAATAAAGCTATTATACTATAAATTTTCAATCATGTGTTATACTTTACATGAGGAGTATATAAAAGTGAAAAAATTACTAATTATATTTGGAATTCTGTTTTGCGGATGTGCTTATGCAAATTACAACGACGTATATATTGCGAACATTGAGTACGACTGGATTAATAAATCTGAAGTTGAAAAAGAAGCTATAATAAGCGAGATTCATGATATTATTTTTGAAAATCCGGTTGAGAAACAAAAAGGTTTTAGAGCCCAATTTAAAGATCGCCTAAAAGATAAAAATCATGTAGAAAATTATTATGCGGCTTCTGCCGGCTACAAAGAATTTAAAGGAAACAACATATCGGCATTTTATGTAGGAAAAATGAAAAACATATATATGTATGCCCTTCAAGACAAAAAAGATGTTTCTAAAGCGTATTACTATGATGCATTAGGCACTCTCAGATATATTGATTTTATTGAAGGATATTATCCTGACTATCCTTATTATTCAATACAGTACAACATAAGCGGAACTCCTGTCAGTGCAATTTATTTTGTATCAAAAGACTGCCAGTATATGTACACCCCAAAAGGCAAATTTAAAGGAGTTTGGTACAAGCACAACATGTATGACGAGAAAAATAAAATTATTCTAAAAAGGACAGCATATTGATTACATCGGAACAAATAGCGAAAATACTTATAGAAAACAAACTTACTATAGCGACAACAGAATCCTGCACAGGAGGACTTTTAAGTTCAAAACTCACTGATATAAGCGGAAGTTCTGCTTTTGTACATCTAAATCTTGTTACATATTCAAATGAAGCAAAGCACAAAATGCTTGGAGTAAGAAATGAAACTTTAGAGAATTATGGAGCAGTCAGTGAAGATTGTGCTTACGAAATGGCAGAAGGACTAAACAAACTAACCGGAGCTGATATTTGTATCTCTACAACTGGTATTGCCGGTCCGACAGGAGGAAACAATATAAAACCGGTCGGACTTATGTTTTCAACAATTTACACAAAAGACAAAGCTCTTACTTTTCAGGTTAAATTTCATCCTGAGACACCAAGAATTGAAATGAAAGAATTATTTACACAAGCTGTCTTAGAAAAACTTTACAAATTTTTAATAGATGCTGGATTTTAATATTTTTTTTGTGTAACATGTACCTATGTTTTGGGAGTTATTAAAGCGATATTTTATCGTTACAGCTATCATTTTGACTGTTATATTACCTGCAAAATCAGAAGATTTTAGCGAGTATATGGTTGATGTAAATGACAGAATTCAAAAAACATGGATTCCGCCGGATAATGTTATTGACGGGCATGCCGATGTTATATTTAGAGTCGGAAGGAATGGAGATGTACTTGATGCCAGAATAGAACAATCCTCCGGAGATTCCTCTTTTGATAACTCAGTCATGACAACACTTAAAAATAACTCTTTTATGGAATTTCCATCTGACACTAAAAGAGAGTATATAACAATAAAATATTCTTTTAATTTGCATGCTGCAGATACAGAGAAAATGCAAAAATATGCAGAACTTGCGGAAAAATATTATTACTCTGATAAAACACTGGCTCTCAAATATCTTGACTTGGCCATAGAAGAAATTCAGGGAGACAGCAGTTCTTATTTTCTATATGCAAGAAGGTGCAAGCTAAACAATGAAATGGGAAATATTCAGGCTGCAAACGCTGACCTTGCAGAATTTAACAGATTAAAAACTCTAAACAATGAAAAACGTATAAGAGTTTGCAAAAAAGAAATTCAAGAAACAGGAAGTCCTTTTTCTTATTTCTCTTTAGCGAGTGCGTATGATGCTGTTGGAGATTACGAAAATGCTCTTGCATCAATTAACCAGGCCATAAAACTAACCCCTCTTAATCACGCTTATATTAGATACAGAGCAGACTTAATCTTAAGACACGACGGCAAAGTAAATTAATATTCCTGCGATACAGTTATAAAAATTAAGGGAATTATATACTATTTTGCAGTAAAATAACTCTAAATATAGTATTGATGTCATTACGGTAAATATATTTTTGTTTAAATTACAATTCACAAGTTTCATGTCTTTGCGAGGAGGGCAAAAGTTTGCCCGACGTAGCAAACCAGCTTTTTGTGTATTGGTTTGCATGTTGTTGTTTTGATTAAATGAAAATACTTATTAATAGGCTGGATCACTTCGTCCTACCGTCCTCGTGATGACATTAAACTTGTAGATTGTAAATTAAACCAAATAATATTTACCCCTATTTACCCCCGTGATGACTTGCGGTTTGTAGATTTGACACTAAACAAAATTATATTTACCCCCGCGGTGACATGTTACTGTAACATTGTATATAGTTACCAAAATTAATATTTTCGTGTTACCCAAATTAGATGATAACCGAAATCTGTTTTAACCGGTCCTATTACTTGACCAATTTCGCCTTCAAATGCTGCTTTTTCGAACTCTTTTACCATCTGTTTTTTGCCAAAACATCCTAAATTGCCACCGCTTCTTGATGACGGACATTCCGAATAAATTTTTGCAAAATCCTGAAAATCATCAAAATTTTTAATTTCTGATTTAATTCGTAGAGCTTGACCTTGATCTTTTACCAAAATATGGTATGCACAAACATTTATCGGTTCATCAAAACTATGTCCCATATATGAATATGCTGGTGTTATAATGCAAAAAAACATAAAAATAATCAAAATAAATTTATTCATTATTACTCTCCTTCAACCATAACTTTAGCAGACTTCCACAAATTATTAAATTCTTCATATGAATATTCTTCAAGCGGTTTTATTTTTATTTCTTCCATTTTTTGAAATCGCTTTGTAAATTTTTTATTCGCTCTTAAAAGGGCCTGTTCCGCATCTATTTTATACCAGCGTGCAAGATTTACGGTTGCAAAAAAAATATCACCCATTTCATCTTCCATAAGTTCTTTATTGCCGGTCTGTACAGCTTCTTCAAATTCAAGATATTCAGATTTAATACAATCTTTTAAGCTATCTACAGAATCCCATTCGAAACCTACTTTAACAACTTTTTTACTTATTTTTTGAGCTGACATTAAAGCGGATTGAGACTTTGGAATACCATCTAATATTGATTTTCGATATGTTTTTTCTTCTTTTTTAAGTTTATCCCAATTAGTTACTACGTCATCCGATGAATTTACATGCTCTTTTCCGAAAACATGCGGATGTCTGTGTATAAGTTTATCACTCAACTCGCGTGCTACATCTTCTATATCAAATTCACCGTTATCTTTTGCTATTTGTGAATGAAGAACAACTTGCAAAAGAACATCTCCAAGTTCTTCTCTCAAATTCGCAACGTCACCATCATCTATTGCATCAACGGCTTCATAAGCCTCTTCAAGCATATTTGGACGGAGTGACTTATGAGTCTGCTCTCTATCCCAAGGACATCCGTTTTCACTCCTCAATACTGCAATAATATCAACCAATTTTTCTAAATTTGGATATTTCATGATTTAATTATATCATGATAGTTAATCAACAGATAAGTATTTAATCACAAAGAGTAATTTACATGATATTTTTTTTTGTATAAAATAATATCTGGAATGATTTTTCTATCACAAAAAATTAGGGAAGGTTAGTTATGAACGTATCATCAATTTCAGCAAGCAATCCAGTAAGAATGTATTCTTTTATTCGATATGCAAACAGCTTTTTGGGAGTAAATAATAAACTTCAAACAAATGAAGAGGTTGAAGGCGAATTATCTCCGATGCCTCCGACAAAGCCAAACAAAATCAATAAAAATATGGGCATTGAAACTTTGACTATATTTCCAAAAGAAATTATTGACGGGAAAACGGTCATTACTGCCTAATATAACAAACCTATTAACGAGGAGAGAAGTATGATTTTAAAAATATTTAGAATGGAACACAATAAATCTGTCCCTGAATACAAAACAAAAGGTGCTGCAGGAATGGATTTATGTGCTGCCATATCAGAGCCTATAACACTGCAACCTCTGGAAAGAAAATTAATTCCGACAGGATTAAAAATTGAATTAGAACATGGGTATGAAGCTCAGATTCGTCCTCGTTCCGGCTTGTCTATAAAACACGGCATAAGTTTAATAAACTGTGTAGGAACAGTCGATGAAGATTATAGAGGCGAAGTTTGTGTTCCTATAGTTAACGTTTCAAATGAACCTTATACTATAGAACCGGATGAAAGAATTGCGCAGATGGTAATAGCAAAGTATGAACAAGCTGAAATAAAGGTTGTTACAGAGCTTTCTGATACAGACAGAGGAAGCGGCGGTTTCGGTTCTACCGGAAAATAATTGGTCAAAAATAGCCGTAATGAACATTTCCCTCTTGACGAAGACAGAAAAAAAGTATAGAATAGTTGCAAGGTTCTATATTATTAGGGCTGTGGTTAATTAAATTTAGGAGAATGGTCATGTACGAAGATGAAAAGCTTATTTGTGAAGATTGCGGGGCTGAGTTTGTGTTTACAGCCGGCGAGCAAGAATTTTATGCAGAAAAAGGTTTAGCAAATAAGCCAAAAAGGTGCCCTGACTGCAGAAAGGCAAAAAAACAACAAAGAAGAGGAAAGAAAAAATTATTTGATGCTGTGTGCGCAAAATGTGGATGCCAAACTCAAGTACCTTTCAATCCTACTCAAGGCAGGGATGTGCTCTGCAAAGCATGCTTTGATGCAGAAAAAGCAATTGCTCCGGCATCTTAGTAACAGTTGAATAGTATATATAAAAGCAAAAACCCTAAAACTTATCATTATTAGGGTTTTTGTTTGTTTAAATTTATAATCTGATTTTATTAGTTTTTTATTGATTTTGCTGTTAAGTAAGAATATACATATACCGTATAACCACCTATTAATGATGTGGCCAGTACTGCTACTATTAAACCAAGAATACCAAATATTGACGATAATATAAATAAAAGCGCTGATATAATTCCAATTGCAATTGAAAATGCAATAAAAATTAAAGCGCTAATAGTATAATGTTTCAAATCAGCTTTCATTAATCCGGTTGCAGTTCTAAACTGTAAAAACGATGTGAACTTCTCTGTTGTGGCAAATATGTAGGAAAACGCCAAAGAATAGTACGCAATGACAGCCACTATTATAGTAGTAAACACACCTAGCAGAATTAAACCTGCCTTTACTGCGTTTACAATGCTAAAAATTATAGCTAAAACTATCGATATTAAAGTAATTCCTAAACCAAAAACCAATGACATAATCAAAATTGCAACACCTAGTTTAAATCCAAGTATAAAATTATTTTTTACATTTAGAAACGGTATTACAAAATTTTCCCTTTGCTCTATAAAAGCTTTTATACACGATATACCGTAGCCGCTTGGGATTAACATCAAAATTGCTCCTAGTATAAACAACAAAATATATTGCAAAGAAGGCAATGTATTTTGTTGAGGAGCAAGGGTATTAGCTATATTGGAAACCAAATTAGCAATAAAAGCAAACCCCACATATGTAAGCGCTTTTTTCGCAAACATGTTGTCTTTAAACATATAATTAAATGCTTCTTTCATACTATTCTCTCTCCTTTAATATTAATTTCTTTAATCTTTGAGTGAAGCAATCAAATCATTAATTACTTTCTCTTGAGCAACTATTTCTTCAATTCTTGCATTTGTTTGCTCTACAAGCTCTTTGGGCGCGTTTGCGACAAACTTATCATTCTTCATTCTGCCCATAAGTGAATTTTTCTCATTTGTAAGTTTTTCAAGTTTCTTTTCTTGTCTTTTAATTTCTGCATCTAAGTCAATCAAATCAGCAAGCGGCACAATGAGTTTTGATGTAGAAACTACCGCAGTTGCGCTCTTTGGAGGAACAGATGCATTAACATTTGCATAAGTAATATTGTTAACTTTTGCCAATCTGTGTATATACGATTCTATTGCTTTAAAAATCTCTGTTTCTCTTCCCTCAGAGCGAATTTCAACATCTACAGTAGCAGATGTAGGAATATTAAAGCTTTGTCTTACATTACGCAAAGAAGTAATCGTATCAAACACAAGTTTCATTTCCTCTGCTTCCGTAGTGTAAATAAGTTCTTGTTTATATGTTGGATATTCTGCTATTATAAGAGCCGAAGTTTCCTTTAACCCAGGAATAAGCTGCCATACTTGTTCCGTAATATGCGGCATTATTGGATGCAGCATTCTTAGTGACATGTCAAGTACATAGCGCAATACCCTTTGTGTATTCAGCTTAAGCTCCTCATCCTGAAGTTGAATTTTTGCAATTTCAACATACCAGTCGCAGTATTCGCTACGGAAAAAGTCATACAGAACGTGTGCAATCTCACCTATTCTGTAATCCTTAATATTTTCATTAACAATTTTTGCCGTTTCATTTAACTGATTAAGTATCCACTTGTCAACTAGAGTTAATTTATCTTTATCAATCGGACTGTCATCGACACCATCCAGATTCATTAACACAAATCTGGATGCATTCCAAAGTTTGTTCGCAAAATTTCTCCCGTATTCAAATCTTTCGTCTGATATTTTAATATCTTGACCACCATATGTACATAGTGATGTCATTGTAAACCTTAAAGCATCACAACCATATTTATCAATAATTTCAACAGGGTCAATAGTGTTACCCTTTGATTTTGACATTTTTTGGCCTTTTTCATCTCGAATAAGACCATGAATATAAACATCTTTAAATGGAGCTTTTCCGGTGAATTCAAGTCCCATTGTAATCATTCTTGCAACCCAGAAGAAAATAATATCAAATCCGGTTACCAGAACAGATGTAGGATAGAATTTCTTGAAATCATCCGTTTCTGAATTTGGAAATCCCATAGTTGAAAATGGCCATAAACCAGATGAAAACCAAGTATCAAGACAATCTGATTCTTGAATATACATATCCGGATCAGGATTTTCTTTTGCAACAATCATTTCTCCTGTTTGTTTATGGTAATATGCCGGTATCTGATGTCCCCACCATATTTGACGTGATATGCACCAGTCACGAATATTTTCCATCCATCCTAAATAGTTTTTAGTCCATCTGTCAGGAATAAAGTTAATTCGGCCGTCTTTAACAGCAGCTATTGCTTCTTTTGCCAGCGGGGCCATCTTGACAAACCACTGTTCCGAAAGAAGCGGCTCTATCGTTGTATTACATCTCTGGCACTTACCTACATTGTGCTCGTGCTCTTTTATACGAAGAAGGAAATTGTTGTATGACAGCATATCAACAATTTTCTTCCTGGCTTCATATCTGTCTAAACCTTGGTATTCAGGCGGAACCTCCGCACAAGATTTCATTTTACCCTCTTCGTCAATAACCCAAATCGGCTTAAATCCATGTCTGTTACCAACTTCAAAGTCGTTAGGATCATGTGCGGGTGTAATCTTAACAGCTCCTGTACCAAATGATTTATCAACATATTCATCAGCAATAATAGGAATAACTCTGTTTGTTAAAGGTATCAAAACTTTTTTACCAATGAGTTCAGAATATTTTTTATCACTTGGATGAACAGCAATAGCTACATCTCCAAACATTGTTTCAGGACGTGTAGTATCTACAATTATTGCACCCGGTTCATTTACAAGCGGATAGGAAATTTCCCACAAATGTCCTTGTTCTGTTTCATATTCCGTTTCTATATCAGATATTGCACTCTGACAACGAGGACACCAATTAACAATGTATGCACCTTTATATATCAATCCCTTGTTATAAAGTGTTACAAAAACTTCTTTAACTGCATCTGAGCAGCCTTTATCAAAAGTAAATCTTTCTCTTGAACGGTCGAAAGATGCACCGAGTTTTTTCATCTGATCCAAAATTCTGCTTTTATGCTCGTTTGTCCATTCCCAAGTCTTTTCAAGAAATTTTTCTCTGCCTAAATCATGTCGAGAAAGCCCTTGTTTAGCAAGCTGTTTTTCTACAACATTCTGCGTTGCAAGACCGGCGTGATCAGTTCCCGGTATCCATAAAGCTTCATAACCGCTCATTCTGTGATAACGGGTTAAAATATCTTGCAAAGTTTCATCAAGCGCGTGCCCCATATGCAGAACACCTGTAACATTTGGCGGCGGAATAACAATTGTAAACGGAGGTTTATCAGACTTTGCATTAGCTTGAAAGTATTTACCGTCTTCCCAAAATTTGTACATTTTTTCTTCGGTAGATTTTGCATCATATACGGTTGGCAAATCTTCTATTTTTATTTTTTCTAATGTTGCATTATTTTCCATATTATTTCCTCGCTGAGTGTATTTTATAATATTAAATTAACACAAAAAAAGAGTATTAACATCTGTTAATTGTAAATTAAAATTGTTACATTATTGCTTGTTATAATTTACAAATTAATATGTATTTGTTATACTAACTATATGAATAGTTTCTTGAAAAAAGAACGGTCATTTTTCCGTTCTTTTTTTATTTAGAGGGATAAATAACCAAATATTGGTTACAAGTCTCATATAAGAAATAAGAATCAAAAGGAGTCTTATGAAACAAGAAATCAACAGACACGAAGTTCTTGAAAAAATCACACCATTAATTGAGAATACGGCAATGCGGTTTGGGTATATTCCCATTGAGATTGAATTTGTAAAAGAAAATCACAGGTGGTTTTTAAGAATTTATCTTTATTCAAAAGAAAAAGATGTTACTCTTGATGATTGTGAAAATGTAACAAGAAGTCTTAATGACTTTTTGGATGAACTTATTCCCGTAAAGTACTATTTGGAGGTTTCATCTCCCGGATTGGAAAGAAAATTTAAATCCGAGAAGGAATTCTTAATTTTTAAAGGTAGGAGAATTAGCTTAAAGCTCAAAGAACCCATTGAAGGAGAAACAGAAAAGATTTTTAAAGGTGAAATTTTGGACTGGGATGATAATAGAGGCCTAAGATTTTTACGTTTTGACGACGGACTTGAACTCCAAATTTCCAAAGAAAACATACAATCTGCAAAATTATACATAGATTAGAAAGGATAAAAAAATGATTAAAATCGGAACAGCACTTTTTGAAGCTTGCGAAGAACTTGAAAGAGAAAGAGGTATATCTAAAGATGTTATCATATCATCTCTTTGTGACGCTCTTGTCGCAGCTTACAAGAAACACATGCACGTAAAAGAAGCTGCAAATATTGAAGCACTTTTTGATGAACAAACAGGTGAAATTGGTGTATTTTCAACAAAAACCGTTGTTGAAAAAGTAGAAGATCCTGATATGGAAATTTCTTTAAAAGATGCTCAGGAAATTGATGACGAAGTAGAAGTTGATGACGAAGTTAAAATAGAAGTAACTCCTGAGCAATTTGGACGTATTGCGGCTCAATCTGCTAAACAAGTTATCACTCAAAGGATTAGGGATGCAGAAAGAAATAATATATTAAATGAATTTCTTGAAAAGAAAGGAACTCTAACAACCGGTATTATCCAAAGAGTTGAAAATAGAAACGTAATAGTTAATATTGGTAAAACAGACGCGATAATGCCTCAAAGAGAACAAATTCCGAGAGAATATTATAAACCGGGTAACAGAATCAGAGTTTTTGTTTTGAATGTTAAAGAAACAAACAGACTTCCTCAAGTTATTGTTTCTCATGCACATCCTGAAATTGTAAGAGAACTTTTTGAACTCGAAGTTCCTGAAATTGAAGATGGAATTGTTGAAATAAAATCAATTTCCAGAGAAGCAGGTTTTAGAACAAAAATTGCAGTATGGTCAAATGACCCTGAAGTTGATTCTGTAGGTGCTTGTATAGGACCACGCGGAAGCAGAATTCAAACTATTGTCGGCGAGTTAAAGAATGAAAAAATTGACATCGTTCGTTGGTCACCTGATCCGGTTGAGTATATTGTTAATGCAATATCTCCTGCAAGAGTAGCATCTGTAGATATTATCACGGATGATTCTGATGAAGAAAAGAAAAATGCGGTTGTTGTCGTTCCGGATGACCAGTTATCTCTTGCTATTGGCAGAGAGGGACAAAACGTAAGATTAGCACACAGATTAACAGGTTGGAATATTGATATCAAGAGCATTTCCCAAATGGAAGATGAAGAAGCGGGTGGAAATGTTAATGGTACCAACGAAAACTACAAATATGAAGACGAAGCAGAAGAACGAGTTGTTGATTCAGATGAAATTCAAGAAGAAATTGAAGAAGAAATGAATCAACAAGTTTTAGATGAGGAAGATCTTCAAGCAGAAGAAATTGAAGAAGAAAGTTCTGAAGAAGAATAATTCATAAAAATGAAAAAGCAGGATTGATTTTACATAACAATCAATCCTGTTTTTTTGTTTTATCAGTTAACATAATGTCTAAAAAGATTGCCTTTTAAATTTTCAGGTTTATATAATTTAACTTCTGTTGTATATCTAAAAGGCAAATCTGTACCATATAAACCGGCATTTGCATCTTTATCTATTGCTATTAATTCCAATTTGTTAGACAAAGTGCGCTCAGAGTCTTCAATTTTGTTTGTTCTTCTTATAAAATCAATAAATATTCTGCGCATATAAGTTTTTACCGGTACAATACTTGCGCCAATTGGAGAATTTGAATTTTTTATATAAGCAAATTCTTGACCAATTGCAATAGATTTATTATACATTTTTTTTAAACCTTCACCGAATGTTTCCAATGTAATTATTTTGTAATTATCTACAGCTATTCTCGTAAGCCTGCCGAGATATAAACCATTCGGACTGACAAAATGACTGCCGCATTTATCACGGATAGGAATTGCTTTATTAACTCTTAAATATTCTGCGATTGGCGATACTTTGGACATACTTACTTGTTACTTTGTTTCAATTTTTTCTTTGTTATCAGTTGCAGTTTCCGTTTTAGGAATTTCAGCCTCGGAAAGATTTCTGATTCGAAGTTCCGCTTCATGGGCTTTAAGCATACTTTTAATAATTGTGTCGTTTTGAGCATTCTTCTTCATGTCTTCAAAAACGGCTTTTAATTCTTCTTCACTTAAACCATCCTGTGCTTTCATACAAACAACCAGTCTTTCTTTTCTGAATGTAAAATACGAAGCTGCTATAATACCCCATAACAAAACACCTTGAACAATACCGATTGCAGGTATTTGTGAATAATAAGAAGATGCTAAGTTCCATAATTTTAAACACACCCATCCCGGAAACCATATAAATCCTGCTGTTAAACAGCATCCAATAAATGCAATATATAATAAACCTTTGATACCTTTTATTTGAATTATATTTAGATTTTTTTTCATGCTTTTATTTTATACCTACTATTGCCAAAAATTCATTTTCATTCAATATTGTAACACCTAATGCTTGCGCTTTGTCCAATTTTGACCCTGCATTTTCTCCGGCTATTACAAATGTTGTTTTCTTTGAAACAGAAGAGGATGTTTTTCCCCCTTTTGATTTTATTATATCACTCGCTTCATCTCTTGTCATTGATTGTAAAGTTCCTGTTAAGACGAATATTTTTCCGGCAAGTTCGTTTGTTCTGGGAGCAGATACATTATCAAAGCTAAAGCCGACTTGTTTAAATTCTTCAAGCATTTTAATATTATGCTCATTATGGAAAAATTCGTAAATATTTCCGGCAATTTTATCACCGATACCGTCAATCTCTGCCAATTTTTCTACACCTGCCCCCTTTAAAATATCTAATGACGGGAGTTCATTTACTAATAATTCAGCCGTTTCTTTACCGACATTTCTAATAGAAAGAGCTGTTATAAATTTAGCCAAAGTTTTTTTCTTTGATGCTTGAATAGCATTATACATATTTGTTGCAGATTTTTCTTTAACTAAATCAAGTCTCAAGAAATCTTCAACTGTAAGTTTATAGAAATCAATAGGAGAGTTTACAAGTCCTAAATTATATAGCTTTTCTATAACTGACGGCCCGACAGAGTCAATATCCATAGCTTCTTTTGAAACCCAATATTCAAGTTTTGCTCTTAAAACAGCAGGACACTTTGGATTCGTACAGTATAAATTAACTTCACCGTCTATTTCTCTTATTGGTTCTCCACAGCTCGGACAACTACTTTGAACTTGATATACAGGTAGGGTATCGTGTTCCGGACAATCGCACACTTTTATAACTTTTGGAATAATTTCAGCAGCTTTTTTAATTAGAACTCTGTCCCCTATTCTTACATCAAGCCTTTTAATTTCATCAAAATTATGAAGACTGGCTCTTGAAACCACGCTGCCTGCAAGATTAACGGGTTCTAAAACCGCTACAGGTGTAATTGCGCCAGTTTTTCCTACACCGATTTCAATATCTTTAAGTATTGTAGATATTTCTTCCGGAGGAAATTTAAATGCAGTTGCCCATTTTGGAGCACGTGATGTATATCCGAGCTCATTTTGATAAGCTAAATTATTAACCTTAATAACAACTCCATCCGTTGCATAATCCAGCTCAAATCTTTTTGTTTCCCAATATTTACAAAATTCAATTGCACCCTCAATATTTTTTACAAGTCTGATATTAGGATTTATTTTGAAACCAAGTTCCTTTACGTACTGAATACCATCCCAGTGCGTCTTAGGTTGTTTTTTTGCATGTTCAATAATCGGAGTGTACGTAAACATTGAAAGGTCACGTTTTGCAGTAATTGAACTGTCAAGTTGTCTCAATGAACCTGCTGCGGCATTTCTTGGATTTGCAAATGGTTTTTCACCATTTGCTATATTTTCCTCATTTAATTTCTCAAACGAAGTTTTGGGCATATAAATTTCACCCCTAACTTCTACATCAGCATTTTCAAAAAGTTTTAGTGGAATAGCCTTTATAGTTTTGAGATTTTGAGTAATTTCTTCTCCGATAATACCGTTTCCTCGTGTTGCACCCTTTACAAATATACCGTTATGATACGTTAGGGCAATTGCAAGCCCATCAATTTTTAACTCACAGACAAGTTCGACATTACTGCCAAATTCGTTTGTAATTTTTTCATACCATTTGCGAAGTTCATCATAGTTATAAGTATTATCAAGAGAATACAAACGGTATTTGTGCTTGACCTCCTCAAATCCGGAACTTATTCCTCCAACTCTTTGAGTAGGGCTGTCAGGGGTTATCAACAGCGGATATTGTCTCTCTAAATCTTCTAATTCTTTATATAACTTATCATATTCAAAATCACTTATTAGAGGATTATCAAGCACATAATAGTTATAAGAATATTTATTTAATTCACTCTTTAAATAATCAATTCTATTTTGAACCATAACTAAACATTACCTGTAGAACTGTTTCTGTCATCTTCTAATTGCTTTAGTTGTTTTGCATCAACTTTTTCATCAGATGCAGAATAATTATTGAGCCTGCTATCTTCTATATCAACATTGACATCAGCATCAACCATTTCTATTTCATCCTTAGAAAATTCTTTGATTTTACCGTCTTCAAATTTTACAGATACTGTTCCGTTTAAGAATTGGATAAGGCAAACTTTTCCTAAACCGGAAGAGGTCATAACTGTTGAACCGACCGGCGGCATACCCTTTGCAGCCTCTATATAATTTGAATACTCGTATGTCAAGCAACACAATAAACGCCCGCAAGTTCCCGAAATTTTTGACGGTGTAATCGGCATTCCTTGATCTTTTGCAAGTTTTACATTTATTGATTCAAATTTTCTTAAACAAGAAGAACAACAGAACGGTTTTCCGCAAATGCCGCATCCATCCATTATAGAAGACTCATCACGGACACCTATATGCCTCAAATCTATTCTCATACGCTTAAATACTTGCGTTAAATCTTTCAACAGTTCTCTAAAATCAACCCTTTCAGGAGCTGTATAATAAAAAGAGATTTTTCTTTTATCAAATGTTATGCGACATTGCACCAGGTTCATCACGAGATTATGTTTTTGAACCAATTCTTTACATTTAAAAAACGACGATACTTCTTCCTTTTTTATTTCTTCATAAATCATCATATCTTCTTGCGTCATAACACGAAGAAATTCAAATGCCTGCGGGGTTTTTTCTGATTTATCAAAACATTTAGCAATTTCCGAATTAACTAAAAAAGCCCTTAAAACTTCTTCTCCTTTTTCTGTACGCACGAGCACAAGTTTACCGTCAAGATTTTCTCCTATATCACCATTTCCGTTTATTTTTAGGGGATAAAAAGTATTTTTTAGATATTTAACTGCATACTTTATCATAACATTCTTCCTTTTTAAGTTTTCTGTTCATTAATTTTGATAAGACTTCTTGAGGTGTAATATCAGTATACACTGCCTCGTACATAGCACTGGATACAGGAACTTCTACACCGAGTTTTTTAGCCAAATCGCATACAGCTTTCGATGTTTTAACTCCTTCCGCAACAGAACCGAGTTCATGCAAAATATCATCAATTTTTTTACCCTGCCCAAGCAATGAACCTACTGTATAGTTCCTTGAAAGCGGACTTGAACAAGTTGCTATCAAATCTCCCATGCCGGACAAACCATACATGGTAGAAGGATTGGCGCCCAGTTTTACTGCAAGTCTTACAATTTCTGCCATTCCTCTCGTAAGAAGTGTTCCCATACAATTATCACCAAGCTCCATTGAATGAGCAAAACCGGAAGCAATTGCTATAACGTTTTTTAAGCTACCGCCAAGTTCTACGCCTATAACATCAGTATTTGTATATAGCCTGAATTTATTTGGAACGTTTAATGCTTTTTGTACATATTCAGCCATTTCAATATCTTCACAAGCTACAGATGCCGCTGTTGGTTTACCAGCTAGAACTTCTCTTGCCAAAGTCGGCCCTGATAATACAACTACTTTCTGATTCGGCAAAACATCTTTTATAACTTCCGACATCCTCATTAATGAATTAAGCTCAAGCCCTTTTGATGCATTTACAAGAGGTACATTCGGATTAATGCAGGCATCCTTTAGCTGCTCGCAAACAGAACGCACACCGCCTGTTGCAACAACATTAAGAATTATATTAGCTCCGCTTATTGCATCTTTTATATCGGAAGTAAAAATAACCTTTTTATCCAACTGTACTTCCAAAGGTTTTGAGCAATGTTTATTTATAACCAAATCTTCAGTTAAATCGGATTCTCTGCCCCAGATTGTAACCTCATCAAAATTATCATTTAAAAGCCAAGCAAGCGTAAGTCCCCAACAACCCGGACCAAGCACGGTTAATTTCTTAAGCCCCATATTATACTCCTTCTCTACAACATAATTATACTATAACTCTTGAGTATTAGCCATAAGAAGACGTATATGTAAACAATTGTTAATTTTTAAAACAGAATAAGTGTTTCTAGACTGTAGCAAGGCTTTTCAATGTTCGCCTCAATACTCCGCAATTTCTCTTGAGGGCTTCATTTGCTTCGTCTTTAGTCAGTTTGCACTTTAACATTATAATAGCAGTTTTTACTTTCCAATCACTTTTCATAAGTGTCTCTAATGCAGTTGATACTTTTACACCTGCTATTTCTGAAACAATCCTTATAGCTCTGTCTTTTAGTTTTTCGTTAGTCGGCATAAGGTCAATCATAAAGTTTTCATAGGTTTTGCCGATTTTTATCATAGCTCCTGTTGTAAGCATGTTTAAAACCATTTTTTGCGCAGTTCCGGCTTTCATTCGACTTGAACCGGCTATAACTTCAGGCCCTACTTCTACACAGATTCCATGACCGGCTTCTTCAAGTATTGCAGCTTTGTGATTACAAGTAAGTGCAATCGTTTTGCATCCGTTTTCTTCAGCTTTAGACAAGACTCCCAACAAGTATTTCGGATTACCGCTGGCTGAAATTGCGACACAAACATCATTATTAGTAAGAATTTCAGCATCCTTTCTACCCAAATCAAAATTATCTTCCGCACCTTCTACAGCAAGTTTAAAAGCTTTATCTCCTCCGGCCATAAAACCTTGCACCATATCCGGAGAAACACCAAATGTCGGCGGGCATTCAGATGCATCAAGAATTCCTAATCTTCCTGATGTACCGGCTCCATAATAATATAACTTCCCGCCTTTCAAAAATTGCTTTGCTATAATATCAACTGCTTGGGCAATATTAGGTGTTTCATCCTCAATTGCAAGCGCCACAAGCTTATCTTCTTCGTTGATTTTTCTTACTATATCAATTGTAGAAAGTAAATCAATATTTTTTGTATTTTCGTTCCTATACTCTGTGATAATTTCGCTCATACACACACTCCTTTTGAAAAGTGATTAAGTGATTGAGTGATTGAGTGAATTTAATATTTTCACCCGTTCACTTGCTCACCGGTTCACTTGTTCACTAACTATATTTTACCAACCAGATTTGCCATTTCTATTGCAGATTTTGCCGCATCGGCTCCTTTGTTACCGGCCTTAGTTCCGGCTCTTTCTATTGCCTGTTCTATGTTGTCTGTTGTTAAAACTCCAAAAATAACAGGAATACCTGTTTCCAAATTTACGGATGCAACTCCTTTGGAAACTTCCGCACACACATAGTCGTAATGAGATGTAGAGCCTTTAATTACGGCTCCCAAGGTTATAACTGCAGAATATTTTTTTGTCATTGCACACTTTTTTGCAACCAAAGGTATTTCAAAAGCTCCAGGACACCATACAACGTCTATATTAGCTTCAGATACACCATGACGTTTGAGCTCATCTAATGCTCCTGACAATAATTTACCTGAAATAAACTCATTAAATCTTGATACAACAATACAAAATTTTTCATTTGTGACAGTTAATAAACCTTGAAAAACACTCACTTTATAGTCTCCTTAAAACATTACTACAACATTATACACCAATATCGTGTAAATTTGTTAAAAACTTTAAGAGATATTTACAAAAAAACAGGCATATTATATAGATTAAAGATTTGCCTCTAAATAACCTATAACCTTGGTTAATTTTTCATCCATAGGAATTTCTAACTGAATTAATTCTCTTGTAAAAGGTTTCGGGAAACTCAGTTTATACGCTTCTAAAACCTGTTCTTCCGTTTTAATTTTGGTTTTACCAAAACCGTAAAGTGTATCATTATAAACAGGATGACCGATTGAAGACATATGCACCCTTATTTGATGTGTTCTTCCTGTAATCAAATGAACTTCTATTAAACTTGCATCCTTATATCGTCTTAAAACTTTTATTTCCGAAATACTTTCTTTGCCGCCTTCTTGTACACACATTTTTTCAGGATGTTTTATATTCCTTCCGATAGGTTTGTTTATAACAAATTCATTATCATCTAATACACCTTTTACAACAGCAAAATACCTCTTATCAATATTGCCTTCTTTCATATTTTTCACAAGAAAATTATGAGCATCATTGTTTTTAGCAACCATCAAAAGTCCTGAAGTATTTCTATCCAATCGATGTAATATCCCTCTTCTATACTCACCGTTAATGTCAGATAAATTATCACCGTATTTGTACAAAAGAGCATTAACCAAAGTGCCTGATATTTCAACAGAAGTCGGATGAGTAAGCATTCCGGAAGGTTTATTGACAACAAGCATGTTCTCATCTTCCCAAACAACATTAATACTTATATCTTCCGGCATAATTTTTTTTGTGTCGGTATTAATTTTTATTTCTATATTGTCTGTTGCTTTAAGTATATATGAAGGTTTCGCAATTTGAGAATTTACTGTTATACTGCCGTTTTTAATTGCAGTTTGTATTTTAGAACGGGAATAATCCTGCATATATTCTGCAAGATATATATCAAGACGTTGTCCTTCAGTAAAATCATCAATTATCAATTTCATTTTTATTTGAGTAGTTGTTTTTTATAATTATTATCACAAGTACAAACA
>JAJJLH010002157.1:0-39655 GCA_023806865.1 Isotricha sp. YL-2021a | reverse complement strand
TGATTACCATTTATTTTAGTATTTATTTTATTAATATAACAAATATGATTTGGAAAAGGTTTTTTAATTAATTCATAAATAGATATATTATAATAATTTTGTACTATATTTTTCCATTTAATAAAATATTCTTTTAAATTATATTTATTATTCTCTTCATTACTTATTTTTCTTTCTTTAATTTTTAAAATATTTTTTAAAAATAATACAATTTGACTTCCATTTATTTTAAAATTGTTTTTACTTATATAACAAATATGATTTGGAAAAGGTTTTTGAATAAAATTAAAAATAGAAGTATAAAGGGTTAGTCCAGGGAATAATGATTCAAGAGATGATTGATTATTATCATTCAATTTTGAATTAGGTATATCAATTGATTGATTTTTTTTATGAAGATAATTAATTGAATTCTTTTTTAAATGAGGATGAGGAATTGATTTTGAACTTGAATTTCTTTTTAATGAATTTTGTTTTGTTACTTCATTTGTTTTTTTATCAGAACTATTTTCTTTAATTAAATTATCTTTATTTTTATTTAATTTGATTTCATTTTCTGGATAAATTTCATAATTATTTTTAAATAAATTTCTATTTAAATTAGGATATTTTTGTATCATTTGACTAATTTGAAAATTATTAGATTTATCTTTAATTATACTATTATTATTACTATAATTATTATTATTATTCATATTATTTATTTCATCAATTTCCTTTTTTTTATTTTCAATTATTGAATTTACAATTTTTTCAGAGTCTTTAATAGTTTTAATCATTTCTTTATTTTTATTTTTTATATCTTTTTCTTTTTTATTTATTATATTTTGAATATTATTATTTATTTTTTTATCATCATTAATATTTACATCATTTTCATTTTCATATAAAATTAATTTACTTTCACTTCTTTTTGATAATGAATTAATGTTATTATTTTCAACTGAAGTTTTATTTTGTTTTGTATCTTCTTCTTTTAAACTATTTTTACTAAATGAACCCATAATATTATTATTTAAGGAATTCCTTCTATTAATTACATTTTTATTAATTAAAGAAGAAGTTCTTTGATGTTTTCCTGATTTTGGTACATCAGATACAAATTTATTTACATTTGATTTAGGAAGTGATGAATTTAAATTTTCTTTTTCTTTTTTTTGATTTGAATTAATATTACTATTGTTATTATTAAATAATAATTTTTTATTTATATTATTCCTATTATTTATATTTTTTGATGGAGTATTATTTAATTGATTTATAATTAATGAAGTATTATTTTTATTTTTTATATTTTCAATTTCATCTGTTTTTGAATTAGATGATAAAGAAATTGATGAACATTTATTTTTTAATAAATCAATTGAACTTTTATTCACATTTATTTTTGAATTAATATTTTTTTTATCAGATAATTTACTTGAAGGATATTTTAAAATATTTTCATTATTATCAATTATACTATTATTAATATTATTTTTTACTTTATCATCAATTTCAGATTTTAATTTTTTGTTTTTTTGAATATTTAAAACATTTTGAGCTTTTTCATTTAAATCTAAAAATCTAAATTCAGGATTATTAATAATATTATTATTCTCATTATATGTTATAACAGAGTCATTATCATCATCAATATCATCAATTTTTTCAAATGAATAATTTCTTTTTGTATAAGGATTACTTTTCCATTTTTTATTTCCATTTAAAAATTTAATAAAATTAACATCTTGAGAACTATTATTAATTAAAGAAAAAGAATCTATTGAAATCTCTTTTTGAATTTTATTAGCTAAATCTTTTATTTTTTTATAATGTAAAAATTTTTTAATAAATTTTTGTAATAAGATAATTTGATTTAATTGTTGATTTTTACTAAAAGGATTTTGTTTTTTATTATTAATTTTTAATTTACTAAAAAAATAATTTCTTTCAAAATTATCATTTTTAAAAATTAAAAAATTATCTCTTTTTATTATTTTCATATAACTTGCAGAAATTTCAAATCTTCTTCCTTTACAAATTTTAATATTTCTAACCCAATCATATAAATAATAAATTTTCTTAATTTGATATTGTGAAAATTTAATTAATTTCTTAAAAGCATATTTTTTAATTTTAAAAGTTTTTTTCAAACAATAATTAAACAATTTCTCAATACAAATTTTTAATTTTTTTTTATTTAAAACTTTTTGATATTCACTCATTTTTTGATAATATTTTTCATTTTCTTTATTTCTTAAAATAATATCTTTTTTCTTTTTATTAACTTTAACTTTTTTCCACCAATTTTGAATTTTATAAACAGCATCAACCATAATATTAATTAATTTTTGTTTTTGTTCTTCCATAATTTTTTGTAATTCATTAATACCAACATTTGATCTTACTCCATGAGTATACTCAAAAGTTCTCATCATTACTGCTGCTCTTTCTGCAAATAAAAAATCACTTTTTTCCTTTTTTGTATTTAATAATTTTCTACTTTTATTTGGAAGTGGTGTTAAAAAAAAATCTTCTCCATTTATTTTATTTCCTATATTATTATTATTTAAATTTTGATAATTTAATATTATTTTTTCTTGAGAATTTTGATTTTTAGAATTTTTTAATATGTTTAAATATTTTCTTGTTGTTGTTGGTCTTTCTTTTATAAATTGATCTATTGAAATGTTTTGAAAATATTTATTTCCTTGAAGTTTCATTCCTTCTCTATTTTGAAGAAAATATGTTTGAAGACTTTTAGAATATTTTATATACATTTCTTCTAAAAAATTAGATGGTGTTACTAATTGAGGTAAGTTTGGATTTGAATTATTTCTTTCTATTGATGAATGTTTTGTTCTTTTTAATAAAGAATTTTTTGAGTTAAAGTTTTCTTGCTTTGATTTTAAAGATGATCTTGAATTGAATATTTCTATGTTTTCAGTTGAATTTGAAATTTTTAAATTTGGATTTTTATGGTTGAAATAAAAATATTCTTTATTTTCCATTATTTAAAATTTAATTTGAATGATTTTAAAAAATTAATTTTTTTTATTTTTTTTATATAATTAATTATAAGTATTTATTATAAAATTGCTTATTTATATTTTAATAATATTATAAATCCTAATTTAATTGTTTAAAAATATTATTTTTAAAATGTTTAATATTTTTTAAATCTTGATTTAAATATTTAAAATTTAAAAAATTTATTATAATAATTAATTAATTATTCTATAGTTTTTATATTAATAATTTTTTTTTAAATGAATGATGTTAATGATATTTCGATAACATTTTTAGGTTATTTTCATAAAACAAAAACAGTTAGTTCAATAGATGCAATTGAACAAAATAAAGCATTAACAATATTATATGACTTATTTAATAAACAAGAAAATTTTAATCAAATCAGAGAAAAATATTCTAATATAAATCAATATTTTAAATATTCATCAAATGATTTAAATAAAAATATACCTTTAATAATTAAAAATTTATTTGAAAAATTAAAAAATCAAAGCATATCATTGAAAAATCAAACTAAATTTCTTTCTTCAATTGATTCTTCAGGAACATCAATTAAATTATCACATGATATAATTGAAGATATAACAAATATGTTAATGACATTATTATCATCTTTTATGAATACAAGAAATTATCAAAAAAAATTAATAGAATTATTAGAAGGAAATACAAAATTAATAGAATTAATGTCAAAAAATTATGAAAATGAAATTAAAATGATTGAAAGTTTAGATAGTATAAAAGAAATAAAATTTTTTATTGCAGATGATGATCAAATAAATATTGATATTGATAAAATATATTTATTTTATCTTTTTTATAAAATTTTATTTCCTTCTGTTTTAATTATAAATATTAATTTAAATATATCAAAATTAAATCAAAAATATTCTACTAAAGATTCAGGGTTAAAAGCAGTTTATTCAATGGATGTAAATGAAATAAAAAATATTTCATCTGAATATATTAATTGTTTTATGGCAAATTATTTATTAATTAAAACAATTTGTGAAAATTGTTCTTCTGTTCAATTTACTTATTCTCAAATTGATGATTATATAATTGAAATTGATGATTTGTTTAATAAATTTGGAATAAATTTTCAAAATAAATATGATTTGAATTTAATGTTTTATAATAGTTTTTTTAATATACCAAAATTATTAAAATTTACAATAAATATTAATAGTCTTGATAATTTATTATTTAAAAATTTCCTTGTTTTATTTTTCTCCTTTTTATCAAAAAAAACAATGGTAATTGAAGAATTAGAAATTAATTTATTTCCTAAAGAAATACATTCATATGGAATTAATTTTAGAAAAATATTATTAAATAAAATATTTTTTGAGAATTTAGTTCAAAAAGATTTTGATGATTATAAAGACAATTCAATTAATTGGAAATATGAAAGAGTTTTTAGATTGAATTCAAAAAAAGAAAATAAACCTTTAATCTCAATTAGAGATGATAAAATTTTAGATTTATTATATGATGATTTTAGTAATAATTTATTAATATTGATTTTATTATTAGAAAAAAATGTAAAAAATAATAAAATGAAAATATCATTAATAATGCCAAAATTTTTATTAGATAAAAAAAATTATTCAAGTGCAATTTACTTCTTTTTACATAATTTATTTAAAATATTAGAAAAAAAAGCAGGTTTAATAAAATTAAATTTATTAAAACTTGAAAGTAATATATTAGTACCAGAAATAGTACCAAATAATATAGATTTACATAAATGTCTTATTCAAAATATTGAAATTAAAATTGGAAATATTTCAAAAATAATTGATTTAAATTTATTACCTTATCAATCATTAGAATCAATTAAATTATCAAATGTATTTTATGAAGATATAAGAGATTTATCAAATGGAATTAATAAAATAAATGAAAAAAAAGAAGATAAAAAATTAAAATTATTAAAAATAAAATTAAATTATCAAACATATATTGATTATGATATTATAAATAAATTATTTACTTTAGGTTATTGTACAACAATTGAAAATCTTTATTTAAAATTTAAAAATGAATTTTCTAAAGATGATATTATTAAATTAATAATAAAAATTTTAAATGGTTGTGCAATTACAGAAAATTCTGGATTAAAAACAAAAGTTCATATTAAATTTTTTTATGATGTAAATGATAATTTAAATTTTAAAGAAATATTTGAACAAAGTCAAAAAGCTTTTGATATTAATCAATTAAATGGTAATATTTTTGTAACTTATAATGTAAAAAAAATGAAAATTAAAAGAGAACAAGGAAAAAAGAAATGTATTAAATATGAAATTATAAAATTATATAGTGAAAAAAAAATTGAATTATATCTGAAATTAATTATAAGAAAAATTTTTGGAAGTAATTCTAATAAATTAAAAATTGGAACTAGAATAATGTCTTTTTTAATTAAACCTACTTCAAAAATGGAAATTTCTTTTCATTTAAAAAATGAATAATTTATATTAGAAATAAATAATAATTATTATTTAAATTAAAAGTATTAATATTTATTTTTTTAATACTTCATTTATATCATTATTTGATTGTCCAAATAATAATTTATGTCCTTGTCTTTTCTTTTCATTAGGTTTTATATTTCTAAATTCTTGAATAATTGAATTTAATTTATTCATTTTTATTCTTTCATTATTAATTATAAAATTAAGTGTTTCATTATTATTTTCATCATTAAAAGGTTTATATATAATTTCAATTTTTAAATTTTTATATTTTTCATTATTTTGAATAGTAATTGGATCAATATCTTTAATAGTAAATACAATTTTATTATTATTTTCATTTAATAAAAAAGTATGATAACAAATCCAACATAAAATTGGATTAAAATATGTATTTTGTATAACATAAATAACAAAATCTCCACAAACTACATAATTTCCTTTTAAATTCATTGGTTGAATATATTTATCATTATTATTATAATTATTATTATTATTGTTAGAATTTTGATTATTAATACTTTTTAAAAGAAAACTATTTTGAGAAAGAGAACTATTTTCCATAATATTATTATCACATTTATGATAATAACTTTCAATTTTAATATAACAAGAACTAATTTCATTCTCAGACAAACCAGAAATAACAATTTGTTCAATTTCATAACATTTAACATCCAATCCTTTAAATTGAGGTGAATAAAGTAAATAATTAAACAAAATAACATATCTTATTTGTCCAGATTGTTCAACTCCTTTATTTTTTTTTCCAATTCTCTTAATAGAAAAATAATCTAAAATATCTTGAGTACAATCAAATAAATTACTTATAATTAATAAACAACAAATAACAACTCCAGTTCTTCCTTTTCCTGCTAAACAATGAATACAAACAATATTATCATTTTTAATATTTAAATAATCTCTAATTGAAAAGCATATTTTAAATAATTCAAAAAGAGGAGGCGCATGATGATCTTTCCAATAATATAATTTTACCATATTGTCAAATTTATTTTCCTTATATGGTATTCCACTTAAATTATATATTTTATAATTGTTATTATGATATTTATGAAGGTGGTTTATTATTTCATTTATATTATTGTGCTTTAATATTTCTTTTATTGAATCTCCTGGATATGACATTGCTATTATACGATGTGTTATATAGTCTAAGTCGAGATTTTCATATTTTTTTTTTTTTTGGTATATACTTTTTATAAAATTGAGAACTTGCATTTTTTTTTTTTTTATTGTTTTATTAATGAGAAAATTAATTATATAAAAATTAGTTTAAATAAAAATAATAAAAAAAAAAAAATTATTTTTTTTTCAAATTTTAAAATAAAAATAATAATAATATTAATTAAATTTAAAACTTATCATTAATAAAAATCAAAACCAAAAACCCTCATAAAAAAATAAAAAAAAAAAATAATAAAAAAACAAAAAAAAGAAAAGAATAAAATCTAAGCAAAATTGGCAATTTTATTAACAGCTTTGGCGCCTTCAATAATAGCATGTTTACTTAATTCACCTGGGAGTAATAATTTGACACCACTTTGAATTTCTTTTGCTGAAAGAGTATGTTTTTTATTATATCTTACAAGTTTAGAAGATTCTAAAGAAATCCTTTCAAAAATATCATTAACAAAACTATTCATTATTGACATTGATTTTTTAGAAATTCCAATATCTTTATGAATTTGTTTTAATACTTTATAAATGTAAATTCCAAAAGTTTCTTTTCTATTTCTTTTTAATTTTGTTTTTTCATTTGTTTTAAATTTTTTCTTTTTTTTTATTTTATTTATGTCAGTGTTTATTTCGTATTTTTCTTCTTTTGGTATTTCTTTTTTTAATGTTTCTTCTTTTTGCTTTTCTTTTTCATTTTCTTCTTTTGGTGTCTTTATATTTTCATTTGAGGTTTTTATCGGAGTTTTTGCAGGTGATTTTTTAACACTTTTTTTTACTGATGATGATGGAGATTTTTTTGGTCCCATATATTTGAATTTTAATTTATCTTTATTTTTTACTTCACATATTAAATATTAGAAATATTATTTTTTTTTATTTTTTTAATATTTCACTTAAACTAAAAAAAAAATAAATTAAAAAAAAAAAATAAAAAAAAAATTAAAAAAATAAAAATCACCCAAAAAAAAATAAAATTAACCACAAACAAAATCATGAACAAGTAAATTTTTCAAACTTGCTCTATTTTCAGGTTTCCTAACCAAACAAAGCATTAAAAAACTTTTAAAAGTTTCTGAAATAAAATCAGGAATTTTAGGAGTTTCATTAGTATTACCAATAGTAGTCATAATTTGATATAAATTATCCATTTTACCCCAAATTTTATTTCCAGTCATTTCAATAAGAGTACAACCAAGACTCCAAATGTCAGCTTTAAAACCATAATTTTCTCTTTTAATAACTTCAGGAGCACACCATGGAATAGTTCCTTTTAAACTAGAACAAAATTCTTCATTTGAACTAGAATCACTTAAAGTAAGAGAAATTTGTTTAGAACAACCAAAATCAGTTAATTTAACTTTTCCTTTAGAATCAATTAATATATTACCACATTTAATATCTCTATGAATAATTCCTTTATCATGTAAATATTTTAATCCATCTAAAATTTGTTTTGTATATTTTCTAATTAATCTCTCATTAATTCCTCCATATTTATCAATTATATTTTTTAAACTTCCAGAAGGAGAATATTCTAAATAAATAAAGTAACTATTATCAATTTCTTCTGAACCATAATATTTTATTATATTTGAATGATTTAATTGTTCATACATTTTAACTTCTGTTATAAAACTATCACAAGTTTTACCTTGAGAACAATTAAATCTTTTAACTACAAAAATTGTTCCATTATCTTGATTATATGTTTTATATACTATATTATTTATTCCTTCTGATAAAATTTCTCCTGCTATCCAATTAAATTTTCCTTTTATTGTCTTATGTAGAAATTTATCTATTTCAAATTTTTCACTTTTTATTTTAAATTTTGATTCACTTATTGATGATGATCTTTGAGTTTTATGAAGGAAAAAATTATTATTTGATATTGTTTTTATACTTTCATCTATATCGTTATTTGTTCCTGATTTTGATGAAGAAAATTTACTTTGATTATCATTGAAGTTTGAAAATTTTTTCACATTATATTTTTTTCCTATTAATGTATTTAATGTGTTATATTTAAAATATTTTAAATCTAATTTTGGATTTGATAATCTTTTTGTTTGAAAATTAAATGTTGAATTTGAATTTGGATTTAAGATTAGTATTCTTTTTTTATTTAAGGAATGATAAAAATTTTGTTTTGATTTTAATGATGAGGTTGATTCTAATGAATCTTTTTCTAATGTTGAAAATGTTTTTAATTTATTAAATTTTGAATATGTTGTTTTTGATTTGTAATCTTTTGTTATGTCTTTTATTTTTGTTTTGTCATTATTATTTTCATTTGATGAATTATTGTCTTTTAATAATATTTTTTTTAATGTTTGATTTTTTCCAAATAAAATTGTTTTTGATGTTATATTTTCATTTTCGTTTTTTGATTCAATAAATATATGAGAATATCTATTTGATTTTTTAATATCTTTTTTACTATAATTTTTAATTTTTAAAAAATTTTCATTGTTCATATTAATTTTATTGTGTTTTAAACGTAAAAAAATAATATTAAATAAGATTAAACAATTATTATTTATATTGAAAAAGTTTTTAAAGTTGAATATTTACTATTTGAATTATTTATAATTGGAAGAAAATTATCATAATTTTCTTCTTCATCATTAATTTTACCAACACAAAATGGAAATCCAGAAAAAAAAGTTTTAGAACAAATATTAATTTTATTAAAAGTTCTCTTTAAATTTAAACTATTAAATTTATGATGACTTTCTTCATAAATATTACTTTTTAAACTATAATAAGTACTTGAAGGAATATTTGAATGAATATTATTTATATTAACACTTTTATTAATAATACTTCTACTTTTTGATTTTTTATTATTATTTAATTTATCATCTTGAATTAATAATCTATTTTTATTTTTTGAATTTGAATTTGATTTATTAAAATTAATTAAAGAATTATTAAAAGTATTCCCACTAGAATTTATAGTAGAAAAAGGTTTATTAATATAAAATTTATTATTCATAATAAGACTTCTTCTTGAATTTTGATTTGAAATTGTTTTATTTCTTTCTAAATATTCTCTATTTAAAATCTTCCATTTAATATCTTTAATTAATTCTTCTTTAAAATGTTTAATTTTCCCAATAAATAACTTAGCCCTTAATTCAACTTTTTTAATAATTTCATCTTTAATTTTAATATCATCAGAAACAATTTGATGAAAAATAATTTTAGGAATAAAAATAACAGTAACTTGTTCACTAATAACTTCAACAGAATAATGATGAAATTCATTTCTATAATTATAATATTCATTAGTTCCAATAACTTCATTTGGTAATAAATTAATCATTTCAATATGTTTAATTCCTTTTGAAGAAATTGCATATTCTTCACTTTGATAAATTGGATTTCTTATAAAATCTTCTTTTTCTCCTTTTTCAATTTCTTCTTTTTTTAAATTTGATAAATATTCATTAAAACATTCTAAAGAATATTGAAAAGACATCATTAAACCATTTAATTCTTCTAATGTTCTCTCCATTGAAACTTGACAATTCCCTTTTAATAAAAGATATACTCCATCATAAATTGAATTTTGAGATATTATTTTTTCTCCTTTTAAATATTTTCTGTAAATACAATATTTAGAATATTTTTCTGAAAAAAAATGAGGATCTACATCTTTAAATATAAAAAAGTTTTTTATTATTGATGATATTATATTTTCTTTTTTTTTATTTATTGGTAGAAATAATTTTGGTCTGTCATAATTTTGTTTTTGGATTATTCCTATTTCAGTTGTTTCTAATGTTAAATATGTAAATCTGTCTTTGTAATTTATATTTGTATTTTTTATTAAACTATTTATATGTCTTCCTTTTTCTAATATTGCTACTTTTTTATAATGTGGTATATAAAAATATTTTTTTATTATATTTTTATCATCACTTTTTTTTTTAACTTGAGTTTCCATTTTTGTAATATTTAAATAATCATCTAAACTAGGTACACTATTCTTATAATGATATATTTCAAAATTATTTTTATATAAATCTCTCATTGCTTTTATTTTCAATTCTTTAAATTTAAATTTATATCCACTATTACAAAATTTTTCAATATTTTCATTATCAACATCTAAAACACTTTTATTATATTTAATACATAATTTAATTATTTCATATTCTTTTATACAATACATTTTAACTAAAAAAATAACATATTCTTCTTCAGTCATACATTCTTTAGTTAATATTAAATCTAAAACTGCAACTGATCCAGATAAAACAAGATAAAAAATATCAGATTCTTCTTTTGTTTTTTGTATTATTACATTTTTTTCATATGTTTTATGAACTAAAATCCAAGTAAATTCTATTAATAAACTTTCTAATTTTTTATCATTATCTTCTTTTAATGAAAGAAAATCATAAAAATAAGGGATTTTTTTTATATATGGTAATATACTTTTAACTTCTTCATTTACTCTATTTTGAGGTTCTTTATCTAAAATTTCCATTATTGATTCTATATTATTTGATAATATATAATCTGCTTTTACAGATTTATTAAATGTTTTATAATGAAAAAGTGAACGTCTATGTTCTGATTTTTTTGGACTTGTAACAACAATTTTAATTTTTTTTTTCTTCATGTTAATAATAATTTATCAAAAAAAAAATATTTATAATACATATTTTTACAGAAAATTAAAAAAAAAAAATAATTTTTTTTTAAAAGTTAAAAAAATACATACAAACAAAAATGTCAAAATTTACAAAATGTAGAGCTGATATAAAAATAGTAGTAATAGGTAATTCAGGGACAGGAAAAACATCATTTTGTAAAAGATGGATAAACGATACATTTGACAACACATATAAAGCAACAATAACATCAGATTTTTCATATAAAATCCATAAATTTGAAGGGAATTATTATAAAATTCAATTTTGGGATATTGCAGGACAAGATAAAAATATTTATACTTCAAAAATTTTTACAAAAGATTCTCATGGTTGTTTAATTTTTTCTGATATTACAAATGAAGATTCTTTACAAAAAACTTTATTATGGAAAAAATCAATTGATGAAAATACTAAATTTATTGATGGTCAATTATTACCTTCTGTTTTAGTTTTAAATAAATCAGATTTAGCAAATGAAGAACAAATGAGTAATGATAAAGAAATGGAAGAATTTGTTAAAAATAATAAATTTGATGGTTTTTTTAGAACTTCTTGTTTAAATGGAAATGGTATTCAGGATGTTATTGAATTTATTTTAAAAAATATTGTTCAGAGATTAGAAGCTTATTCTAAATTAACTAATACACCTTTTGATAATACTAATAGAACTAGTATTGTCATTCAAAATGAAGTTAAGAAAAAAGATTCATTGTTAACTAGTAGAAAGTGTTGTAATTATATTTAAATTAGGGTTATTTAAAGTTTATTTTTATTTAAAAATTTTTTTCATTTTATTATTTTTTTATTTTTTTCATTAATAATAAGTTAAAAAATCCTTATATTTAAGATTTTTATTATGTTAACAATATATTATAATATTTATTTTATATTCAACCAATATTTATAACTTCAATAATTTTAAATATAAAATAAAATATGATTGAAATAATTTTAAATTAAATGACCAATAATTTTTATACAATTACATTTAGTCACTTAATAATTGTTTATACTTATTAAACAATAATAAATCAACATAAAAGTCAAAATTAATTCCAATTGCAAATTCATATTCCATTTTATTTAAGTTCGAAATATTAACTCCACAAATTTTGGCATAAAAAGTATTTTTAAAATAAATATCTTCTTGATATTTAAGAGCAATCAAAACACTAATAAAATATAATCGATAAATATTAAATTGTGTTAAAACAATTTTGCTTTCTTTACAAAATCTTTCTAAATAAATTAAACCTAAAATAAAAGTCATTTCATCAATTTTCATATATTTTTTCATTCTTTCTATAAAATCTAAAATAGTAATTTGTATATTTCCTTTAGAAGTAAAAATACTTTTTTTTTGTGATTTAATAATTTTTTCATAAGATTCTTTTTTTGTATTATCAATTAATATATAAACTAAAAGTGATGAAATTGATGAATGTAAATTTAAAAATGTAAGTTTATGATTTTTTTGTATTGAAGAATTTTGAGATAATTTAGAAAGAAAATCAGAGTTAATTGAAGAAATTGATAATAAAGACATTTAATGTAAATAATATTTTATATAAATAAAATTATATTGGTATTATATTTATTTAATAATCATAAAATAATAATGAAGTATTTTTATTTTTAATATTTTTTATTAATAATTAAAAAGTAAAATATTATTTTTTTATTTTTTATTTTTATATATATATCTTATTCCACATAATCCAATTGTTATTATACCAATTGTTGATATTGTTGTCATAAAAGAAGAAAATGTAAATTGTTCATAATTAATTTTTAAATAATTAAATAGAATATTATTATGACTAGAAACAAGATTCTGAGATAAATCTTTTTTTTCTTTATTTATTAACAAATTTAATTGTTTTTCTCTTGTTTGTGAATATAATTTAAAAAATTGTTCTTCTTCATTTAAATTATATTTCCTAGAAAAAAATTCACCTTTTATGGCATAAAAATTTTTAATTGATTGATAATATAAAATAAAATTTTGATTTATTGAAGAATTATATTCCTTATTATTTTCTAAAATAAAATTTTTAATTTGGAAAATAAATTCTTTTATTTTTTTGATATCATTTTCTTTTCCATTTTTCTCATAAAATGATTCATTTTCATATTTTCTTAATTTTTCAACTTTTTCATGTAATGTTTTATATAGAATATTTGATTCATAATTTGATTTATTTTCATTATAAAATTTCAAATAATAATCTTGTATATTTATCATATTATTTATTTTTAAAAAAAAATGATAATCAAATTTATAAAATATATTTATAATAATTAATCTTTTAATAATTTATATTTTTATTATTATTAAATTATTTTAAAATCATTGTTTATTAGTTGTTTTTTTTGAATTGTTTTATAATGGAGAGAGAACATACTATTTTCTTTTCACCTTTAAGAAAAGGATATGAAGAATCAGATCCTGAATATTTTATTATAAATATTGGAAATGAAATAGATTCTTTAAATGAAAATAATTTATCGTTAATTTTTGAAAATACAAAAGAAGAAAAAAAGGAAGAAATAAAATCAAATAATAATAAAAATAAAGAAAATAATTTAAATAAAAATTTAATAAAACCTAAAAGAAAAAGAAGAAAAAGTAAAAAGAAAATCTATAAATGTATTTGTGGGAAGGAATTCCATACAAAAGAAAATCAAACTCTTCATTTTAAAAATATTCATTTAAAAATAAAACCATATAAATGTTCTTTTTGTGAATCTAAATTTTCTCATAGAAATGGTAAAAATTATCATGAAAGAACTTTTCATACTTTTATTTTCCCTTATAAATGCAATTTTGCAAATTGTAATTGTCAATTTGCATCAAAATCTGCATTAAATTATCATATGAAAAATAAACATTCAAATATTTTTATAAAATAATTTATTTGAGAATTATAAATAGGTTTTTGAGATGTAAATCTTATTGGATAGTAAAATATAGATGATATTAATCATAATGATTAAGTTTTTATTTTTTACTTTTGTAAATAATTGATTTTATTTAAGATATTTGACAGTGAACTTTGAGTTTTTTGTATATAAATTCAATATTGTTATAATTTAAATCGATATTAAACATCTGTTTTATGTATAAAAAATAATTTTAAGTTTTAATTCTATTATCTATATAAGTTTTAAATATTTTTAATATATTATGAACCAAAATTATACTTTTAAAATTTTTATATAATTATTATAATTAATATAAAATCTAAAATAATAAAATAGAAAATATATATAATAAATAAACATTAATTCCCTTATATTATTATTTTTTTAAATTATTTTGAACTGTTTGAGTAATAATATTATTATTAGTATTATTATTAACATTATTATTTGTATTATTATTAACTTTATTTATTGTATTATTATTAACATCATTATTAGTATTATTATTATTATAATTATTTGAAGCCTTCATAGCATTAATTAAACTATTATCATCCTTAATAATCATCCCAGGCTTATTAATTTGAGATTGAGAATTTGACTTAACAGGATCACCATTATCTCCAGCTTCAGGATATTTATTTCTAAAATAACACCACATACCCATTGCAATACCTTCTAAAACAAAACCAGAAGTATTTGCAATTATAATATTAATATCATTATAAGCTAAACCATAAATAGTCCAGCAAGCTCCATTAACAAACATTAACATTGCTGATAAAATAGGAATTAAATGATAATTATGTGTATTAACAACTCTAATAAATTTTTCTAAAGTCCCAGCATACATTAAAATATTAAATATCATACATAATAAACCTAAAGTCTTAACATTTTTAATTATGTAATAACAAATATAAAGTACTTGTATAGTTAAATTAATAACAAATAAAATTGATAATAATGTTTTTATAACATTTAAATTAGAAACAAAAGCACAATAAACAATAATAAAAACTAAAGTTAACATTGCTCCAATAATATTACAAACAGTCGGTTTGGGTTGACCATCTCTTATACCATAAGCAATCCAAGATATACAATTTAGATATGAAAAAACTAATAATAATTCTGGAACATCATGTATTGAAATTTCTTTTCTTATAAAACGAGAATATGGTTGTGCTGGTGCCATAAAAAAAATTATACTAAAACATGTTCCTATCCAACCTAATGCATCACCAAATATTTTAAAATTTGACATTTTATCACAATAAATTGATTAAATATATTTGTAAATATAAATAAACTTCTCTTTTCTTAATATAAATATAATTATGTTTAATTAAAAATTTCAAGTAAATTAAATAAAAAAAATTTAAAATAAAAAATGCTATTTTTTTCTTTTTAATTATTTTAAATTTTAAAAAATTAATTTTTTAAACTTAATTTACTTTTGATTTTGTAATATTATAAAAGAATGAATGAAGAAAAAAAAGATTATAAAGGATTATATTTTAAAGAAGGAAATAATGAAAATAATGAAGAAGATCATAATTATGAATATGGAGCACATTTCAAATATAAAGAATTATATAATAAATTATATGAAATTGCCAAAGAAAGAAATAAAGAAAAAAAGAATTCAAATAAAAAAGATAAATTACATCAAAATAATAATGTACTAAAAGGAATAAGTAGAAATAAAACTAATAGAGAACATAATACAGGAGAAAATATTTTAATTTATTTAAAAAATTTAAATAATTTAACATCATCAAATAATAATAATGAAAGTTTTAAATCTGCTTCATTTCATAAAATAAATGATAATATTATAAAACCTTTTTCAAATAAAAATACAATTAATAATACAAAAAATACTAGAACTGTTTTAAGACATGCACTTTTTCCTAAAAATAAAAAAATAAATGATTATAATAATATTAATTTTAATAATAGAAAAAATAATAATACCAATAATTCTTCTTATATGAAATTAAATGAGAGGATTTTATTGTTTGATAAATCATCTAAAAGTGTTCAAAGTAGAAATCTTTCTACTTCAAGGAAATATAATTTTAATAATAAAATAATTCAAATTCAAAGTAATAAATTAAAAAATCAAATTAGAAATTATTTTCATCAAAAATATTCAAAAATATTTTCAAATTATAATACTTTATATAAGAAAATATCACCAAATAAAAATAAAACAAATAATACAGAAACAATTAATAAAATAAAATCAATACCAACATCAAGAAATAATATTCCAACAAAAAAGAGAATAAAGAAAAATATAATAAAGATAATAGAAAAGCAATCATTTAGTAAAAATCCTTCTAATCATAGTTTATCAAATAAAGATCAAAATATAAAAAAAAATAATAATATAAAAACATATACAAATAAAACATCTTTTGTTTCAAATAATAATAATAATGTTTATTATAATACCACTCAAACAGTCCCAGGATTTTCAATAATTAATTTATTAAATACTTCTTGTAATAATAAAGGAAAAATTAAACCTGAAAAAATTCTTTCAATGATTTTAAATAAAAAAATAAAAAAAAGAAAAAATAATTTATCTCATTCTAAAGAAAGAAGTTCTATTTCTTCTAGTATTAAACATTCTCTTTTTCCTTCTAATAAAACTGGAACTACTTTAAATAGTACACAAAAAGTTAAAAATAAAATCAAACAAAAAATGAATAAACCTTCTTTAGTTTTGAAAAAATAAATGAAAAAAAATTGATATTTTTATAATATTTTAAGGTATATAATATAATATTTTTATTTAATTGTTAATATTAAAATATAAAATTATATTTATAATAATTACATTAAATTAAATTATTTATTTATTTAATTTCATTTGTTTGAATTATTTTCACTAATAAATATTGATTTATATTAATTTTAAAATATTATTTTTTATTTATTTAATATGAGTAACATTTAATTTGTATATTTATTATATTATTATAAAAGTCTTTAGATAATTGAATTTTATTATTTATTAATATTTAATTATAATTTTTATATTTTGAATTAATCAATTAATATTTATAATAAATGGATGAAGAATACCATATAAAAAAATCAATAATTAATTTTGTAGACGAAAATAAGTATACTTTAATGAATTTTAAAGGGATAACTCCAATCCATAAAGTAAAATGTGCATATTTAAAAAATGTTGAAAAAAATCTTAAAAAAAGTTTTTTATTTGATTATGATGAATCAATTAATTATTATTTTTTTATAGTATATCAAGAAAATCCAAATTATTTAAAACAAAAAGAACGAGCACCAAACTTTTACAATAATTCAAATAATAAAAATAAACAAATTGGAATTAATTTTGATTTCAATTATAATAAATATAATATTTATGGAATATTAGGAAAAATAAATAATAATAAAGAATTTGAATGTGATAAAGATAAATTAATATTATTAGATAGAGAAATTTGTTCAGTCTCTCATGCAACTCTTGATGATATTGATTATTATAAATTAACAAAATTAAAATTAATAAAAGAATCAAATTCACAAAAAATTTTTGAAAATTTTCATTTGATGTTAGAAAAATATTATTTAATAGAAATTGAAAATAAAAAACCTCAAAGTGAAACAACAATAAAAGAAGATGGTATAATATCAGTATTATATTTATTGACAGAAAAAAGAGAAGAAGTTTCGAATTTATTTACAATGATTAAATATTCATTATATTTTATAAAAGAAACATTAAAAAATTATATTGGAAAATATATTCATGATATGATATATGATTTTTGTCATTTACCAAGTGAAATTTTTTTAGATTTTTTATCTCATATTGGTAGTTTATTTATTAATCAAAATGAAGCTCAAATTTCTTTTCCTTTAAAAAATGAAATTAAACAAATTCATTTTTTAGAAAGAAAAAATTTAATTCAACATATTTATAGGAATTTAACTAATATTAGTAGAGCTAAATCAAATGATAGAGTTCCATTTCATAAATTTATTCAATTATATGAAAAATATAATATGTTTTATAGTCAAAGGGAATTTAAAATAAAAGAAAAAAATAAAAACAAATCCAATTTCAATTTTTTAGGAAATTCAATTATTATTGAACCAAATGATAAAATTACAAAAGAACATAAAATAAATTTAAAACAATTAATTACAAATTTAATGAAAACTTTATCTGAATTTTTATTATCTAAAATGGATTATAATATGCAAAATGTAAAAAGATTTATGATTGAAAGTTTAAATAAATTTATTACTTTATATTCTTCACTAAAAGGATTTTTTAATATTGATATTGTAATAAATGAAGAATCAATGTTTGAATTTCATTGTTTTAAAGATAGACATAAAAATAAAAAATTAAATAAATTTATGATGGGATGTGCACAAAATATTTTAAAAGTAATTAATTCTATATTTGAATTTAATGAAGGATTTTTTCATAAACATTTCACTATTCTTGATTATTCATATAATTTTAATGAAAAAAATGTGATTCATACATTTCCTTCTTATAATGATTCATCAAAGAAAAATAAAATTAGAGTTTTTGATATTCCATTTATTGAAAAATGGAATTTTCATATTTCAACTTTAATTATGATTATTTATAGAGATTTATTTGGTTTTTTAAATAATAATCAAAATTATAATAATGATGAAAATCAAGAAAAGTCTTTAAAAACTTTTTATCAATTATTTTCAAATATTCATTCTTTAATTTCAAGAGAATTTTTCCAATATTATGAATTAGTTTTACCTGATTTTTTTAATTTTTGTGAAAGAATGTCAAAATATCCTTTAGATAAATATAATTGTATAGATAGTGTTTGTCAACATTTTACTAATAATTCATTGGAAATTTTATTAAGAAAAAATTTGATTTTTTTTTCTCCTTTTAATGTAATATATTCAATTAATAATAGTAATTTTTATAATAGACCTAATTTAAATTCAATTTTTGAACCTTATTTAATATTAGTTGATAGTAGTTTAAAGAATTTTTTAGAATTAAAAGAAAAAAAAGAAGAATATTTATCCGATAATAATATTACCATAAAAAGTTATTTCGAGGAAATAAGAGCAATAAATTCTGAAAAAATTCAATATTCAATTTTTTTGTCAAATTCAAAATCTGAGGAAAAAAAAAGTAATTCTTTAAATGAAATAAACACAAGTAATGATATAAATTATTATATAAAAAATTATAATATTTTTTCAGAAACATTAGTAACAAAAGAATCTTTTGATTTTTATTATTTATTCAATTTATATTATTTTTATACTTTTAAAACAATGGTTGGAATGAGAGATAAATTTATTGATTATGATATTGTAAAAAGATATATTGATTCAAAAGAAAGTTCTGTAACAATTTCATTTACTGATTATGATAGAACAATTATAAAAGAAAATTCTGAAGATATAAAAAAAGTTAAAAAAAATAAAAAAACAATTAAATCTTATATAACAAAAGATTTAATTATATTAGAAAAATTAAATAGAAAAGCAAGAGTTATGAATTTTATTTTTTTAGATTATGTAAAACATGTTATTAAAGATATAATAAATGATAATAAAAAAGGATTAAAAATAAAAGAACATTATGATGATAATTATTATATGAAAATAGGTCATTATTTAGTTAATTTTGTATTATATGGAAATAATCCAAATAATATTAATACTTTTGAAGAATTTAGTGAAAGTAATTATTATAAACAATCTGGATTATAGTTTTTAAATATAATTAATTACTATTATTATTGAATTAGAAACAATTTAATGAAAAATAATAGATAATTTAATAATTATTTAACCTATTAATTGTCTTAACATTTTATTTTGAAAAGGACTATCATTTAGTTTTTTATTTTCATTTTCATTTGTATATTCAGTTTTGGCTAAATTATCTTTATAAAGATAATATTTATTTTTCTTTAATCCATCATATAATTTATTTTTACTTTCATAATAAGTATTTCTATTTGTATTATAATAAGTTGAATATGAATCTTGAAAAATTGTATTTAATTTAATTTCTTTAATATCTCTTCTTTTAAATTGAGTTTTATTTTTATTAACAACATTTTTTTTAAGATTATTTAAAGATACTTTTACTTTATTATGATTATTACGAAAATCAATTGATTCTTCTTCCTCATTTTCTTTATCATTTAAATTTAATTCAGGAAAGACACATTTTCCTTTATTTTTACTTACATAAAGAAATCTTGGTTCATAATTATATTTTGTAATTTTATTCTTTTTTCTTTTTGAAATCATAAATGAAAAAGGTTTTAAATGTTTATTTGTATATTTATCAAATAATTTATCATCATTATATCTTTTATTCTCAATTTCAATTGTTCTAAAAGTTAAACTTTTTGGTTTTAAATTTTTATGATTAATTAAAGGAACTTTTAATGCTTTTCTTAAATAATCAATTTCTTTATATTTATTTTTTAAATTAGTTATTTCATTACTATATTCTTTAGTATTATCAATATTTTTTAAATATTCTCTGATTTGTGATTGTTTTACTCTATCTATTATTTGATTATTTGCTTTATTTAATTCTTTTAATGACTCATCTTCTAATTTTGCAAATCTTTTTTTTATATCATTATCTAATACAGGATATGTTATAAATTTTTTCCAATGAATCCCAATTTCTTTTCCATTTTTATTATTTTCTTCATTATTTAATAAAAGTGTGTATCTTGATTTAATAAAAACATCATTTAAAAATTTTGCTTCATTTAATTCTTTCATTGGATCATATTCACACATTTTTATTTTATATAAAAAAATCTAAAAATATATTTATTGTTTACAAAAAAATAATATTTTATAATTTAATATTTATTTAATTTAAAAAAATTAATGTGAATGCATATTTCCAATTTCAGTTAATTTAACCATTGCTTTTTGTAAAAGTAACATTTTTAAAGGAATATTAAATTCATTTTCTAAAAAGAAAATAAAATCTTTTAAATTAATTTTTCTTTTACTTATTCCAATTAATTTAGCATTTTTTTTAATATCATTACTTTTAAAAACATTAACACTTATTTCATTATTTCCAATATTATCATTTTGAAAATTAACAGAATTATTATCATTAATTTTACTAGAACTATCAAAATGACTATTTTCACTTTTATCATCATTTTTATTTAAATTACTATGAGATAAACTTTTATTATTATCTAGAAAAGTATCTAAAGTATTCATAGTAAAAGATTTTTGTTTATTTAAATCTTCTTTTTTTTGAGTTTTAACAAAATTATTTCTCATAATTTTTATTATTGCAGATACTCTTTTTCTAGTTCTTCTACCAGGACCTAATTTATATGGAATTGGTCCAGGTATTATTTTAATTGTTGGTTCTCCTCCTTTTTCTTTTGCACTTTCTTCTAATTTTTGTTTATAAATTGCAAATCCTTCTAATTTTATTTTTTTATTATTTAATTCTTGATATTCTTCAATTAATCTAAATTTATTTTTTATATTATTTGTTAATATTATTGAAAAATCTTTTGAAGGTGTAAAATTTAAATTTTGATTTTCTGGATTTTTATCCCAGTTAAATGTATGGATTTTATATGATGGATTATTACTTTTTGAAAATAAATTAAAGTTTACATTTCTTATTCTGTTTATATTTATTAATTTTTCAATTGATATTTTCATATATTTTATTAATATATGATTTATTAAGTTAAATGTATCATTTGACATTTCAAATTTCATTTTTCTGTTATTAAATTTTCTTTCTAAATTTAATTTATTTATTATAATATTTTCATTATTTGGTATAGATTTTAATAATTGTAAAAGATATAAATTGTTCTTTTCATTTAGTTGATTATTATTATTATTATTATTGTTTATAGAATTTGAATTTAATGTATTAAATGAAATATTATTACTATTAACAGAATTAAATATTGTTTTTTTTTTTAAATTATTATTTATTTTTGGTGATTTTTCTATTTCTTCTTCTTCATTTTCTTCATCTGAAATTATATCATTTCCTCCTTTTATATTTGATAATAATTTTTGAACTCCTTTTGATGCTTCTCTTTTTCCTCTTGTTTTTAATAAATTTGATTCTTCTTCATCTAAATTCATTAAATCTTTTTGATATTTGATTTTGCCTGATTTACGTGGCATTTATTTTTTTTAATTTTAATTTTTTAATTGTGATATATATATAGATTTATTTTATATATTATTTTTTTATTTTATTCTATTTAATTAATTTACATTATTTTATTTCCTACTTTTTTTTCTTTTATTATTTTTTCTTTTTCATATTGTTGTTTTCTTTCTTCTTCTTCTTCTTTATTTATTTCATTTATACTTGGTTTTTCTATTATTTCTAGGAATTCTAATAATTTTTTTATTAATAAATAAAAAGTAAATAATATAATTGAATATAATGTATATTTACAAATTTTAGTAAACAATTTTTGCTTTTTTAAAAATTTTTCCCTTTCTTCTCTTAATTTTATTGACTCAGAAGTTTCCAAATTATTTTTAGAATCTTTTTTATTAGATTTAACATTTTTATTTTTATTACTTTTTGAATTATCATTATTTATAATTGTATTATTAGTATCTTCATCTTCTTTTTCAAGAGTAAAATTTAAATCTTTTTCATTTTCAATTTTTTTATTGTAATCTTTTTCTAAATCAATTTCATTTCTCATCATTTCTTGATGTTTCATTATTGCAGCCATTACATAATCAATATGATTATCTAACATTCTATCAACATTAACAAATATTTGTCCTAAAGTAGATTTTTTACTTGGGTCTAAATTTCTTTTTATATGAATTGTTATTCTTCCCCCACCTATATGAACACTATTTTGGTTTTCATTACTTTCTGATTGAGTTTTGATTAAATGTAAAAAATATAAATAAAATATAATCTTGTTTATCATTAAAAAAATATAATTAATTAATTTAAAATTAAAACATATTTTAAAAAACAAAATAAAAAAAAATAAAATTATATTTAAAAAAAAAAAATCAAAATTTTGAAAAAAAAAAAATTAAAAAAAAACAAAATTTATAAATTAACAGAAGCAACATATTGTTTCCCTCTATTAGCAGAAGCCTGTGCACCTCTACCTCTAACTTTTCCTCTAGCAATATTAGCTTGTTTAGCAGCTTTAGTTTGATTTTTAATTTTTTTAAACATAGGTGCATTTTTTAACATATCAGGAATAATAATAAATCTAATTTGACTTCCTCTTAAATAAACTTGATCTAAATGAGTTACTTTTCCATCTCTTGATGTCATTTTTACATCATCTAATCTTACATTCATTGTATCTTCTGCTTCCATTAAATATCCTCTGAACATATCATTTGTTTTTAATTCTATTGTTACTACATGATTTTCTGCTTCGTGAAGAAGTTTAATTGGGACACTTATACTCATTTTTTATTTTTTGAAATATATTTTTTTTTAATAATTTATTATTTTTTTTTTTTTTAGTTTGGTTTTTTTTTTTTTTGATTATTTTTTATTTTATTATGAGATGGTTTTTGATGAGAAAAGATAAACATTTAAATAAAATTAATAATATTTCAAAAGATATGTTAATTAATACAAGGTTTTTGAGAAATAATAGTATGGATGTTATACATCAAAATAATAAAATGGAATTAATTAAAAAGTGTTATTCAACTTTAATTAATCCTAAATTTAAAGAAAGTTATTATGATATTATAACAGAAGTTTTACCTGAAAAGGAAATTAAATCAATATCTTCTTATTGTAAAGATTCATTTATAAAAAAAATAAATTGTGAATATTCATTTATGGAAAATATTCTTAAAAAGGAAAAACTATTACATAATAAAAAATCAGAAATATTATCAATAATAAATAAAAAAGTTAAAGAAAATAAAAAAAATAACTTTATAAAATCTAATTCATCAAAAAATATTTTATCAAGTAAAGAAATATCATTTATTTTAAATCAAAATTCATTTCTCAATAAATTTGAAAATTTAAAAAAGAAATGTAATAATATAAATAATAATAAATCTTTAAATGTATTACATTCAATAAGTCTTAAAGATAAAAATCTTAGTTTTCCTTTTAAAAAAAAAAAATTAAAAAATAATGAATTTTATTCTAAAGATTATTCTTCTTTTTTTAAAGATCCTTTTTATCATGAAAAAAGTGATTTAAAATCTGAATTAAATTCTCATCAAAAAGTTTACTGGAGTTATAAAATTCAATAAAAAATTGAATTTATTTAAACTCTAAAACTCGAATTTTATTTTATTTAATTTTTATATAATATTAATATTTTTTTGATTGATTATATAAATAAATAAAAATTCATTTAATATAAAAATATATTAATTTTCTTTTTCATGATCTTTTTTATAATAAGGTATAATTGGAAAAACTATTTTATTAATTAAATCATCAAAATTGTGATTAATATTATTAGATGTAGAAATATCAATTATTTCTCTTGTATTTGGTAATATTTCTTCAATATCTTTTTCTAATTTATTAATATAATCTTTAGCAATTTTTTTTACTTTTTCTTCAAATTGTTCATCTTTTTTTCTAAATAAAGAATTATTTTTATCTTTTAATATATCAAGTGTTAATTTTTTATTATTAAAATTATTTCTATTAATATTATTATTATTTTCAATATTTCCTTTTTCTTTATCTGAAATTTGTAAATTAAATATGTCTTCATCAACTTGTTCTGAATAAAATTCTATTTTAGAATCCATTTTTGGTGGATGTTTTTTATAAAAATTAACTTCATCACAATTATAATATTCTTGATTATATTCTTGTATTTTTTGATATAACATTTTATATGATATTGTATAAATATTACACCAATCAGGAGGAATATTAGTTTTATTATCAATAATTTTACATTTTTCATCATTAATATCATTAGCTTCATTAATTAAATTTGATAAATTTAAATCTTTAAGTTTGTAATATTCAAATTTTTTTTTTGTTGTAAAAAAAGTTAAAATTAAAGTAATGTATTCATTATAAATTTCTTGTCTAACTTTTTCTTGCATTTTATTATTATAATATGGGAAACTTTCTCCAGATAAAATAATATTTATTAAAGAACCTGATTGTTTTAATGGAACTTTTTGATTTACAAATTCTTTTAAGGAAATATAAATTGATTCAAATATATTCGAATAAAGAGAATTTGATAATTGAAAATTTAAACTTTCATTAAAATTATCTTCTGAATTTTCAGATAAAATATTAGGAAATGTTTTATCAAATAAATCATTTTCTTTTAAAGCTTTAAATATTTCTTTTATACTTTTTAGTTTAAATATATCTTTAAAAATATTTAATGCTTCTTTTATATTATATAATATTATATTAAGCTCAATATTAGATGAAGTAAAATTTTTAATTGAAGAAAAAATATCAAAATAAAATTCATTATCATTTATACTACTTTTATAAATAAATTTTACATCATCATAATTTTTTGTTGATTGAAAATAAATCCTAAATGTAAATATAATATGAATATTATAATTAGATTTAATTTTTTGAATTTCTTTAAATAAACATTTAAAATAATCAATAAGATATTCATATCTAAAACTCATATTCAAAAAAGAACTAAAAAAAGTATTTTTTGAAATTTCAACAATAAAATATAAATCAGAAGAACTAGTATAAATATTGAAAGTTGTTTGCTCACTTATTATTCCACAAAGACAATTATCTTGATTATTTAATTTTCTAATTTTTCCAATTTGAATATCTATATTTGATTTATTCAAATAAATGATTTGTTCTTTATATATAATTTTATTAAATAAATTTTGACTAAAAAGTGGAATTTCATTTCTAGAAATTCCTTTATCTGTAATTAATAATTCAACTTGTTTTAATTTATATTCTGTTTTAGAAGCTTCTTTAATATAAACACTTAATCCTGATATATAACTATCTTTAAATAATTCAAAATATTTTTTAGCAATTGATACATTTCTTATATTTTTATCTAAATTTTTTTTTTTGTCAATAGAAAAAATTAATTTGAAATTTTGATTTGAAACTAAAGTAATTTCTATTAATTCTGTTGAATTCATATCTTTAAATAATGATGAGTTTAATAATATTTCTTCTGATTTATTATCATGAAAAACAACACTATATTCCTTATTTATTGCCCATCTTTTAAAACCAGTTGTAAATGAATTTAATAATTGTTGTTGTCTTTTTTTTGCTATTTCTAATCTTGCAAACATTATATATATTTAATTAAATAATATATTTCAAATTTGAATTTAATTAAAAAAAAAATATAAAATTAAATAAATAAAATTTTAAAAAAAAACTGTTTTAATAACATTGTCTTTCATTTATCAAAGCAAGATTATCTTGTAAAATTGCGTTTTTTTCTCTTTCTAAATTTTTTAATTGAGATATTAATTTAAAATTATCATCTTTATATAATTGAATAGTATCAAAATGTTTTTGTAATTCATTTTCTAAAGTTTCAATTCTACTTTGATAAAATTGTTTAACTGTATTTAATTCATCTTTTGATACTAAATTATTTTGACCTGCCTTTAAATATTCTATTTTATTTTCACATTCAATAATATTTTCAAGAAGAGAATTTACATTATCTTCAAAAGTATTTTTTGAAGTTTCAATATCAATATTTTCTTTTAATGATTTATATTTTGGATTATTTTGTTTTAATTTTAAAATTCTGTTATTTAATTTGTAAAGATATGATATTATGTCTTTATTTTTAGAACAAAAATCAACTTGTTTTTGATTTAATTTATCATTTAATTGTTCATATGATATATTAAATTTTGTCATTCCTTCTTTCATTTCTAAATTTTGATTTTTAATAAATGATATTTCTTTATTTAGTTTCTCAATTTTTGTTAATAAATCAATTTGTTCTTGTTTATATTTTTGAATTGCAGTTTCAGAATTTAATTGTTGTTCATATATTTTATTTCTAATAGAATAAATTTTTTGTCTTAAAATATCAAAACTAATCTTATTATTAAAATTAGATAAAATAGGAATATCAGGAATTTCAATTTTTTTATCATAATAAACTCCTAAATAATTATCAATCCATTGACATAATAAATTAATATTTTTATTTGTACTAATACAAAAATCATTAAATTCCATATCAAAATTTTTTTTATCAATATTTAAAGATTGATTTTCTTTCATAATATCACTCATTTGTTTATTTAAATTATTTAATTCACTTTCATATAATTTATTTTTATGAGTAATTTCTGTTAATTCTTTTGAATATTGTTTAACTAATTCTACTAATTGAGAAACTTTACTATTTGAATCTTCTTGATGTAAAATTTGATCATTTAATAATTTGAATTTATTATTAATATCATTAAATTCATTTTGTAATTCTTCTGTTAATTTTTCTTTTTGATATAAAGCAGAACGTAAATGTTCTTTTTCTTCGAATAAAGAATTAAATTGATTTTTCATTTTTTCAGCACTTTCAAAATTATCTTGAAAATATTTTAATTTTTCTGCTAAAGCATTTGTTTTATCTTTATATATATTTATCATATTATCTTTATTTTCTAATAAACCTTTTAAATTTTTAATTTGCTCATGTTGAGATTTTAATAATTCAATAGCTTCTCTTTCAGTTTCATCAGGTTCTTCTTCAAAATAATTATTCGATTCTTCATAATCAGAATTTAAATCATCTTTATTCATTAAAAAAAAATAAAATTAAAAAAAAATACAATAACAATTTAAAATATAAAAAATTATTAAATTTAATATGGAAAAAATAGATATTTTTAAAGTAGACTGTACACCATCATTTATTCCAAATAACTTATGTAATAATTCTAATTCTTTATTTTATATTCATAATTCAGAAGCAATGCCTAGAATAATGGTAGTTGATAAAAAATATTTTGATGATATAAATCAAAAACAACAATATTTAGTAAATTTTAATAGTTCAGAAAAAAATGAAATGTTATTTGCAAAAGTAATAAATATTAATAATACTTATTATATTGCAAATGGATTATATGGAGGATTTAAATTATGGTCAATTGATGGTAAAAGAATATTTTTTCAAATACCAGCAAAAAATAAAATTGAAGGAAGAATTTATGCATTTACTTCAATTTGTGAATTTAGAATAGATAATATGAAAAATGAATTTGATTGTTTTTTATGCGGAGATAATTATGGTCAACTTTTTATAGTAAGTGGTGAAAAATTTAAATGGAAAAATAAACATATTTATGGATCAAATAGTAATGAAACTATACTTTCAATTTCATCTTATCTTGATTTCAATTGTGTTGGTGTTTGTATTGATAATGGTAATGTTTTAATATTAAAAGTTGAAAAAGATAAAAGTGAAAAATTAAAAGAATTTAATAATGCAAAAAATATGAGTTTAGTTAGTTCAATTATTAAAAATTATAATAATGATTATTATTTAGGTTGTGGTTTTGTAAATGGAGAAATTAAAATTTATAATATGATTAAATTAACACTTTCTTATACTATTAATTCTCATTTAAGAGGAATTAATTCTATAATTGGTGTTAATAGTTGTTTTATTAGTGCTGGGGAAGATGGAGCAATTAATGTATGGAAAGTTGATAATGATAAAATTGAATTGAAAAATAATCTTGTTTTTGAAGATAAAATTTTAGTTGGAATTACTTATGATGAAGAACAAAAATGTATTTATGCTAATGCTTATGATTATCAAGAAATAATCAGAATTTCTAATTTAAATCTATTTGATTAAAAAAATAATATTACATTAAAAAAAATTTTATAATATTAAAAATAAAAAATTGATTAAATTAATTATAAATAAAAATTAAAAAATGCAACAGAAAAAAAAAGAAGAACAAAGAAATTATGAAATTCGTCCTAAATTGATAGTAAAATTTACAAAAGAAAAAGTATATGATATAATAAAAAATATACTAGATCAAAAAATGGAAGAAATGAAAGAAAAATATAATCACGAAACAGCACTCCAATTAAACAAAGAAATATGTGATGCAGTAAGAGACGAATTAAAAGATGATAAATTAAATTTTAAAAGATATAAAATTTTAGTTCATTGTATAATTGGAGAAAAAAAAGGACAAGGTATAAAAATCGGAAGTAGATGTATGTGGGATACTACATGTGATTCTGCAGTTTCTGCTTCTTGGGAAAATGAATTTACTTATGCTTTTTGTGTTGCTTATGGTGTTTATTATTATTAAAATAATTTTTTTCTTTTTTTTGATATTGTTTTTTAAACAAATTTTTTTAATTTCTATTATAATTATAATAAATAAAATTTAATTTTTTAAAATTTAAAAAAAAATATCTTTTTTTTATTTTTTATGAGAAGATGTTTTTGAATTTTTTTTTCCTTTTACAATATTAATCATTTTAGGTGCTGGTGTTGGTTGAATTTTAAATGTTTCAGCAATCCAAGTTTCTAAATCAGTACCATCTAACAATTTTAAATTATCATTATCATCAAATTTCAAAGTAACTTCCTTATCATTAAAACTATAAACATTACTTTCAATTTGTTCAATTTTAATATCAGGAATTAAATGTTTACTATAAATTCTATTTGCAATTTCTTCAATTGCTTTAGCATATTTTTCACCTTCCATAGAATAATTTGATAAATTATCATCTTCATTTTCATTATTATTTACATTCTCATTCATTGCTTCATCTAAAAATTCAATTTGATCTTTTGATAATCCTTCATATATATTTACATTTTTTTCTTTTAAACTTTTTAATATATCTAACATTATTTCTGTTTCCTCATCTTTATGTTCTGGTACTAAACCAAGTTTATTATTAAAGAAATCAATTTCATTTTTAACTTCATTTATTTCTTTTGATATTTTACTATTTTCTTCTTTATTTAATTTATCTTCACATTCTAAAACTTTATTTTTCATTAAAAATTCTTTTTTTTCCTTTTCATAATTTTTTTTCAATTCTTTATATCTATCATAATAATCTTTAGCTTGAAATTTTAATCTTTTATTAATCGAAGCCATTGATTGTAAATTTTGAGAATAAGTTTCACTAATTGATTTAACTTGATTAGTTAAACTTTCTAATAAAGATCTTAATTTTTCAGGTTGATTAGGTAAAACAGCATCAGAATTTTCATCAAAATATTTTTTTAATTTTGTAATCATATCATCAACTTGATAATTTACATTATCAATATTATTTGTATTATTATCTATTTCATCATCTGAATTAACTGATATTGAAACATCACTTAAATCATCATCTAAATCTGTTCGAGGATTTGATGTGAAATTTTGTATTAAACGATTTTCATCTTCTTCATCTAATTTATTATTTAATGATGATAAATTTAATTTTAATCCATCTAAATTATTATTTAATGAACCTGATTTTTTATTTTCTAATATATATTTTTCTTTTTCTTTCTTTGGCATATTGTTTATTACATCTTTTAACATTTTTGAAGATTCTTCTAAATTGTTTTGTAATATGTTTAATGAGTCTTTTTCATTTTGTTTTTCTGGATCAAAAAATTGACAATTTATTAATATTTGTCCTGGGATTTGGGTCTCTTTTTTTTCTTTTTGATTTAGGTTTAATTGATTTTTATATGTAAATAAATAAATCCATTTTTCAAAAGTTAAATTTGAATTTAGGAAAAGATATTTTTTATATATGTTAATATCACCTTTTCCTAATTTTCTATATTTTCTTCCTCGAGGTACTAATAATATTATTGATAAGGTGTTTTTATCTTTTTTAAATGGAGCACTTAATGTAATTAAAATTGGTTTTGATTGAGGATATTTTATTCTATATTTTTTATCTTCATAATATATGTCTATTAAACATTCTGGAATTTCAGTATCTAATTTTATATATTATAAAATATATTTACTTGGGATTTGAAGTTTGTCAAATTGAATTGATAATCTACAATCAAGAAGTGACATTTAAATTAAATTAAATAATTTAATTAATGAAAAAAAATAAATATTAAATTAATATGAACATTTATTATTATCACTAGAATATAATATAAAATAATATAATATATTGAATATTAAAGATACCCATTTAAAATGAAAAAATATTACAAAATAATTTAATATAACTCTGAATTATGATAAAACAAATGAAAAAATTAAGTATTCTATAATATAAAATTTAACCACAATAAATGCATAAAATTCTTGAGATAAAATTCATGGAATAAAAAATGAATCTTAAATATTGAAATAAATTAATTATTATTTTTTTATTATTTATCTTGTATAAAAATAATTGATTTTTTATAAAAACATATGGAAAAAATTGTGAGTTTATCACAAATTTTATAATGTAAATTATCTTAAAAAGTTCACAAAATTAAAAATAAAGCAATAAAACTTATAATCATTTAAAAAAAAGAAAGGTTTAAAAATGAAGTGTAAAAAATAATATATAGGCAAAATAAATTTAGAGTAAATAAAAAGAAATAAACTAGAAAAAATGTTGGAATTTCCTATAAAAAATCTTTGTAATTATAATAATCAAAATTCTCAAGAAATGATTTTAAATTGTAAATATCATATAAGAATCTTATCTTATTATCTTATGTCAACTTTTGGTTCAATTGAGAAAGCTTTAAATAAAAGTGATGAATTATTAAAAGAAATTTCAAAAAAAAAAGTAAATAATAATAAAGAAAATTCAACTACAACGACACTTTCAGAAAGTACAAATTCAGAAGAAAAATTAGAAGAATTTATTGAAAGTTTTAAAGGAATTTATTCAAATAGAAATATTGGAAAATATAAATGGAAAATAAGAGTAATGAAAATATTAAAATATAAAATAAAACAAATAATAAGACAAGGTAAAACTCCAATTATTACTAAATATTTTGGAAGATCAAAAGTGGCATCCCAAAAACCAAGATTTCATGGAAGATTTATAAAGAAAACTAAAATTTAAATTATATGGATTATTAATATATCCAAATTTCAAATTATGAATTTTTAGAATTAAAAAAAAATATAATTTAAATTTTATTTATTTATAGTGTAAAGAAGCTTTATCTTCAATATAAATGTATATATTAATAAGTTATGATATGCTATATTATAAATGGAATTTATTTACTATTGATATATATATGTATATATAGTTAGCTAATGTTTTATTGTTTTATTTTTCAATTCAATTTCATACTTAAGGATGATATTGTAAAATAAAAAAAATTTAAAAATAATTATATATATAATAATATAAAATAGAAAACTATATTGATGTTTTTTTATAATATTATTATTATTATTCAATAGTTTATTTTTATTTTTAATTATTTTCAAGACTATAATTATTATTATAACTTGATGTATTTTTGTTATCAAAAGGATCAACAATCAATAAAACAATTAGAATAATTACTAAACATATCATTACAATAAAATAAATAAACCAAAAATTAATTCCTTTTTTTACATTATCACAAAAATCATTTATTTCATTTTGACTTTTAATATTTTTCTGAATTTTTGATACAAAATCATCATATTCAAAAGTTTTAATAAGTTTCCCATTAATAAAATAATTAATAATATATTGTTTTTTATCAGAATATTCTAATTCAAATTGAAAACTAGCAGCAAAAGTAGTTTCATTATAAGGAATACCAAATATATTATTCAAAAAAATAGATTGTGCTGCAAGTGTTGAATCATGAGCAGATAAAAAAACCATTTTTGGTGAATCATCCTTTATTAAATCAGCTTTATTTTCTTTATGTAATTGAATTCTTTTATTCATCCATTCAATTATTTTTCTAAATGTAGGACTCATTCCAATTATTGCTAAAATATCTTTTTCATCTCCTCTAAATGTTTCATCAAAAGTATGAAAGAAAGAAACATTTAAAGAATATTTATAAAATTGACTAAAATTTAAATTTTCATCTTTTAAATTTTTCATTTCTCTATCATCAAAATATGTACTTATAAATGCATCAGATATATAATAAATATTTTTAAAAACCTGAAAAAATGATTTATCTTTATTTAATACTTTCATAAATGGATTTAGATAAAGATCATTAAATTCTTTTACAAAAGTTTCCATTGTTTTATTATGTTTTCCTTTTATTATATTTTCTTTTTTTACATTATCACTATAAGGACAAACATTTTTTTTATCTAATCTAATTAGTCTATCTTTAGGATTAATAACATTAATAGGAAATAAAGTTAATCCTTCTTCAATAGAATAATTATTTAAAAGGTTAATTTTTTTTTCAATTTTATCAGTATAATTCCAATAAGAAACTTTACAAAATTTCATTTGTTCATTACTTAATTGATTTCCACTATTAACAGAATACATTCCAATTAAATGAGCATAAGCAGAAGTAATAGTTCTATTCATTAAAGTAGAAAAAATCATAAATTCATTTTTATTATATTTATTCAAATTAATAAAATTTTCATATCTTTTTTTATCAGCATATCCACCTAAATAATGCATTCTCATACCAGCTCCTGTTAATTCTCCTAATCCATTCCATGTTTCATTTAAGATATCTATACCTGTTGATACATTCACATTTTCCCATGGTCCTCTTGCCCCATGTCTAAAGTGCTCAAATACAAAAAGAAGTTTTGAATTTATTAATGAAATATGTGATATTAAATATATTAAAAACATTTTTTTTGTTATTTAATGTTCTTTTAAATAAATAATTATTTTAAAAAAAGAATAATTGTTTTTAATATTTTTTTTTTTAAAATATTTTCAAAAAAGAAAAAAAATGAAAAATGTAAGGAAATATGTTTATATGATTAAACCACTTCCAATAATGGAAATGCCAAATCTTGCAAATAGTATGAAAAAAATGGGAATATATACAACTGATAATATGGATATATTAAATAATGCAAATGATGAAGATAATCTTCAAGCAAGATATCAAAAATATTTAGAAACTGAGTTAAAAAAAGAAAAAGAAAGAAGAAAGCAAATGATTAAAAGTAAAATACCAACAATTAACTCTCAATATAATCGTAATCATGAATATACAAGAACTCTAAAATTAGGTAATGATCAAATTATTATAGATAAATTTAAAAAAAAGAAAAATTTACCTTTATTAAAAATTAATTTAAATTCTGATGAAGAAAAGGAAAATGAAAAAGAAACAAATGAAAATAATAATAATAATTCAAATGATAATTTAAGAAATAAAAAAGAAAATGATTCAAAATTTGAATCACATTCACATAGAAAAAATAATGATTTATATTCAACAATGAGAGAAGAAAATGAAGAAATGAAAAGATTATTATTAAAAACAACAAAATATAAAAATAATATAAGTGAATTATGTGATAAAATAAATAATACTTGTTCAAATTTTAATAATAAAATCCATACAAGACCAAAATTTAGATTTGTAACTGAAAAAGAAATCCAAGATGCTTTAACAAAGAAAGATTTAGATATTCATTCAACAAGAAAACCAAAAGTAAATGCATTTAAAAATATGCAATTATTTAGAGAAGTTAAAGCATTAACTTCTTTAAGTTATGGATTAGCTTTAGATGGTAATAAAGTAATTAAAGATTATTTAAATAAAAATAAAAAGAAAAAAAATTATGTTATTGATGAAAAATATAATAAATTTAAAGAAACTAGAAAAGAATTATTTAAAACTGCAAGAGAAATTGTAAGAATTAGTCAATATAGTAAAAAAAAATGTATAAAAACAATTGATAAATATACAAGAGAAATTGAAGAAGAAAGATTAAATAATTCATAAAAAATATTTATATTATTAATTATAAAATAATATTTTTTTTAAAAATAAATTTTTAAATATTTATATAATTATGGATGGCAACCATAAATTAAATCCAAAAGAAGAATTAAATAAAAAAATGAATTTTGAAGGAGTAACAGATAATAGAGATGCATTTTATGAAGAAAGTGAAAAATTTTCTGGAAATGAAGTTGAAATAACATTTAAATTAGATTATAATGGAGAATTAAATGGAAAAGAATTTTCAGATACTTTTAAAGAAGGACAAGATTTTGAATATGTAAAATATAAATTAAGTCAAGTTTTAAGTGTTGATCCTGGACAATTAGTAAATTATTTTTTTATTTATTATTTTTTATTAGGAACTTTATCATAATAATAATTTAATTATTCCTATTTATTCAATTTGTGATATAGATTTAAAAAAAGAAGATATAATTACAGTTAAAATTAAACCTGAGTAATTAAATATATTTTTTAAATGAATTATAATATAAAAAAATTTTCAATTTATTATTTTGACTAATGATATTTACTGAAAATTGTTTTTTATTTTTTTATAAATTATAGTAATCAAAATAACATTAAAAGATATTTTTAAATTAATAATGTTGAGAATAATTTAATTAACTTTTCAGATTCAACTTTATTATTAATTTCATCAACTCTATAAACAGAAATTCTTTTTTTAGAAACATTATTATAAGTATTAATTCTAACTTTACCAATAAAAATAAATTCTTTAAATTCAATTTTATCATTAATTTCACTAATTTTAGTTTGATCATTATTAATAATAATTTCTTTATATTCCTGAACAGGAACATTTAAAAACTTACCAGCAGTATCTCCAAACATTTCAATCCAAGTTTCTCCAGTTAAATCTCTTACTTTACAAGATAAAGTATAATAATATTTTGGTTCTAAAAATTTTTTATTACAAAATTGACAAATGTATCCTTCATTATTTTCTTGAGGGATTAATTTTTTTTTACAATCAACACATCCTGCATAATAATTTTTTTCATTATGATGAATATTTTCAACTACAGCTCTAAATTTTACACTATTTTTATTTTGTTCTTCAATTGAAATATTATCATTTATTATATCCTTAATATATGATAATTCAATTGGTGAGTAATTATCATAATTTTTCTCTTGAGAATAATAACTTAATTCTTTAAATTCATTTTGATTATTATTCATATAATTTTGTATTTCTTCAATTTCATTTGGGTAATTTGGATTTATTATCATTGATGTTGCTTCTGTTGTTGATAATTTTTTATTATTATTAAATTCATTAACTTTTAAATTTTTAAATGCTATATATTCATTTGATAAAATATTACTTTCTGAAAATGGTTTCCATAAAGTAATATCTATTTTATATCCTGAACTATCACCCATTGAAATATGACGTAAATTTTGTTCTCCATTTTTTGTATTTATATTTTTAGATTCACCTATTTCAATAACATAACCAATAATATCAATTATTGATGAAGGATTTAAATTATTAATTTCATTAATTTTTACAAAATTACATATTGATTCTCTAAAACTTCCATTATCAGGAACTTCATTAATAATAGTTTTATCATCAAAATTAATTCTATATTCAGATTTAACAGAAGAAAATTTTTTATCATTTATTTTAACAAATCCTCCTTTAATTTCATATATTTTTCCTTCATTTATTTTATTATATAATTTATCTACTACATTATTAAATGCAGTACAACACATTTCAAATCCATCAACATCACTTATAATTAAATTAAATAATTGTCCTGGTCCATTTTTAGTAGTAAATTTTTTAATATCAGATTTTTTAATACATTTAACATATAAATGAATATTTCTTGTAAAAGTTGTTAAATTTGATAATTTCATACATCTTGAATCATCAAAATCACCATTTTTTGTTTTAAAATCAAGTAATGGTTTCTCATTTAAATTTTCATTATCTTGAATATTATTTTTTTTTATTTTTGAATTATCAAAATTATCAATAGAAGTGACTAAAGGAACATTTTTTTCAATAATATCATAATTTTTAATAACATAAATTTTAGTTTTATCTTTATTTAAAAATGCAATTGTAATTGAATGTATATGAATAATATCACCTACATTCGGTGTTTCTCCTTGTTGAAATTTAATTAGAAATCCAGTATATTTTTGATGCATATCCATCATTGATACTGAAAAAATATTATTTTTTGATTGTTCTGATTTTGGTGTTCCACATATTTGAAGAATTACATCAGTGTTTATTAAATTTTTTTTACCTGGCTCATTTGGTAATTGTGATAATATTGATATTCCATTTTCTGATATTTTTGATGACATTTTTTTATTTTTTTTTAATTATAAAATATTTTTATATTTCTTAAATATATTTTTTAATAAATATATTTTTGTTATTTTGGATTATTAAATATTTTATTTATTTTTTGATTATTTTGATTTATTTTATTTTGATTTTTTAAAATTTCGATTTAGTTTATTTTATATTTATGTTAATTTTATATAAACTAAAGGCGGCAAAAAAACAAATAATTTAATTTAATTTATTTAATAATTAATTAATATTAAAAAATTAATTTATTTTATTTTAAATCTCTTTTCAATTGCTAATCTTTCCATTCTTTTAGAATAAATATTCATTCCAGTATAAAATATAATAGAGAAAAGACATAATCCAAAACTTAAATATGTTTTTGCTAATTTACCATATCTTTTCCCAGTAACTAAATAAAAAATTTTTTCAATTATACTATTTGTATTCCAATTTAATTTTTTATAATTTATTTCTTTAATTATTGTTTCTAATATTGTATAATTTGAAATTTCTTCTTTAATATAAAATTGTTTATTTTTAAAATCATAAACAATAACTCCTGAATCATTTGTATTTGTTAATTTAAAATAATCTAAAAGTTTTATATCATTTATTAAATCAATATAACCAAAAGTTATATTTTTAAATATTTCTTTATATTCTGAAATATCTTCAAGTAGTTTTAATTGAGTTTTATTTAAGGGATTAATATAAATCATAAAAAGAATACTTTGTCTTCCTTCATATTTTTTAATTAATGTAACATTTAATTTTTCAATTTCATGATTTAAAATAATTGAAAAATTGCAAATTATGATAAACCAAAACATTTTAATAAAATTGAATAAGAATTAATTAATTTTTTTTTTTAAAAATTTTTTTTTTCAACCAAAAAATCAACCTATAAAACAAAAATAATTTTTTTATCAAATTGATAATAATCAATATAAAATTGTATAAAAAAAATAAATGTCATCATCAGCTTTTAAAATATTTGGTGATATATTAGGTTGGATAGGAACATGTTTTAGTATAATTTTTTTTATGGCACCAGCACAACCATATTCTCGTTTTATAAGAAAAGAAATTTCAATACATGATGTTCCAGAATTATTATTAGTATTTTCATATCTAAATTGTATATCTTGGATTCCTTATGGTATAAGAGATGGTCAAGCTAAACCAACTGTTTGTAATATTATTGGAGCAATGTTAACTTTAGTTTTTATTATTGTTTATTGTGCTTTTGTTACTAATTTAAATATTAAAAAATCACTTTTTTTAACTTTTATTGTTTTAAATATAACTTTTCAATTGTTTTGGATTTGTTATTCTATTATTAAAGATGTTAAATCATTAGGTTTATTATGTATGATATTTAATATTTTAATGTATGCTGGGACTTTAGAAAAATTTATTAGAGTTGTTAATACACATAATTATCATTTAATTCCTATTTTATCAGCTGTATTAATGTTTGTTAATGGAGCTTGTTGGACTATTTATGGTTTAGCATATAATGATATTAATATTATAATTGCAAATGCTTCTGGTGTTGTTTTAGAAGGTATTGCAATTGGAATGTGGTGTTATTTTAGAAATAAATATCCTGATATTAATGAAGGCAGTGAACCTGTTAAATCTGCTTCTCAATCACATGATGAGAAACCTAATAATAATAATAATGATGTTAAAATTAATGTTCATAATAGAGGTGTAAGTGAAGGTACTGATATAAATTTAACACATTAAAATTCCTAAATATATTATATGTGATTATTATATTTTTTATTGATATATTATGTAAATAATAAAATAAAATATTTTATTAAATTTTTTTAATATTTTAAAGAATTATTATAAATATTAAATTAATATTAAAAAAATAATAAATTATGAAATCTAAATTAATATTCTTTTTTAGTTATTTTATTCATAATTGTTAAAATCTTGATTAGCTTTAGATATATTATGGATTAGCTTTAAATGAGTAATAAATTCATCATAAATAATAAATTTATTTAATATTTAATAATTTATTTTTGTCCTAAATATAAAACCTAAATATAAAAAAAAAATACCTTATTCTATTAA
>JAJJLH010002156.1:0-39684 GCA_023806865.1 Isotricha sp. YL-2021a | reverse complement strand
AATTTTCACCTTTGGATATTGTTATTTTATTATTTTCAACTTGATTTGAATTTATAAAAAAATGCGGCATAATTTTTTCTCATTCATTTGATGTATTTTTTCTTGAATGAATAATAGCACTAAAAACTTTTCTACACAAGCTTTTTAAGCTAATAATCAGCAATATATTATACTAAAGTATGAGAAAAATTTGCCGTTAACTATAGTAGAAGGCGAGGAGAACAAATTATGTCAATAAAAACAAATTTTAATGTATATTCAATGTTGGCACAAAAAACATTAACGAGGAACATGGATGCACTAGGTCGAACAACAAAACAACTTGCATCAGGTTATAGAGTTAATCAGGCGCAAGATGACCCGGCTGTTTTTTGTATTTCTAAAAATTTGGAAATGCAAATAAATTCGACAAAACGAGTAATCTCAAACCTTGAATTTTCCGTTGATTTTATGTCTGTAGCGGAAACAGGATTAAACACTGTTAATGAACATTTAGAAAGAATTCGTTCTCTTTGTCTGCAAGGCGCAACTGACATATATAACTCTACTCAGAAACAAGCTATTGTAAATGAGATAAATGAAAGATTGGATGAAATCAGCAGACTTTCTTCAGCCACAATTTTTGATGATTTGCTTTTATTAGACGGTTCTTGCAGTGATTTAAGAATACAAATCGGTGAACATTCAAATATTGATGAGAACACGGTTCTTATAGGTGACGCCCTTTGCGACGTAAGAATAGAGTCTTTGGGTTTGGATGCTGCTTTTTTAGAGTATGGCAATCTTGCATCATGTGAAGATTTCAAAAATTATTTGGATACTTTGGACTCAGCTTCCAACGTTATAAATTCTAACCTTTCCAAAATAGGTGCTTACATAAATTCAATTGAAACCAAAAAAGATTTGTTAACGGAACTTGTTGAGGCAAAAAGCTCCTACAAATCAACCATGATTGATACCGATATAGCGGCAGCAACTTCGGAATTGGCAAAATATCAAATACTTGAAAACATGAACGTTGCAGTTCTGCAGCAGGCTAACCAAATGCCCGGTGTTGCTTTACAACTTCTCGGAGAATAGTTTTCGGAATAAATATTTTTGTTTTTTAAAAATTGTAAAAATTTTTAATATATTTGGAAATTTATATTTTATTTTGTTTTCATGTATATAGTTAGGAGTAACTATGTCAAGTAACGTGAATGCAAATAATTTATATAGTTATCAAGCGAATGTGCCGCAGTTCGGAGCACAAACGCAAGCTTTTAACGGGGCAAGACCGGAGATAGTCAATGACCACCCGCTTGCAAGTGCCGCACCGGAATCCTTAGTTGATTTGGGCACTATGGCAAAATGGTTTCTCCCTACTTATGGTGCCTTATATGGCAGTTCTGCCTTGTTTAATTGGATGCTTCAAGCCGAAAACTACAAAAAAACAATTTTAAACGGCCTTGGTTGGCTGGGAGATAAGATTGCCGGTAATAAATTGTATGATAAAACAATCGGAGCAACAACCCGAAATGCTAAAGAACTTGGTACTTGGGCAATGGATACCCGTGCCGGTAAGTATATTAAGGAAGCTTTTTCACATCCTGTTTCTCCTGCCTTCAAACTGCCTGCTGACCAAATGAAGCATTCTCTCCTTAATTCAGTCAGAAACGCAGCTTTAGATAGTATAAAAATTGTTCTAAAAGGACAGGGAAAAACAGATGTAGAAATAGCAAATATAATAAAAGACCTTGAAACCGACCTTGAAACAAAAACACCTAAGCAATGTCTTGAAAAATTGCAAACTTATCTTTGTAATTTAAAAGGAGGTAGTCCTACTCAGGCTAAAAAGATTAATCCTGCATTAAATAAAATCAAGGCAGCTTTGGGAAAAGGTCGTGAGACCGGTTTAGGCAGAGGGTTAAGCAAATTCCCTATGTATGTTGCTGACGGTTTTGGTACATTATCCCACAGCAAGTTGGGCCCGCTGCTTTTGGCTGTTCTCCTTTCTATGGAAGTAGGACACGCTTTCAAAAGAGAAAAAGGTGACAAATTGCCAGCTCTGGCTGAGAATTTGATTAGTTGGCCTGCGTTTGTTGCAACGATGGGAATGGCAACCTTAGGTTTCTATAGCGTTGCCGGACTAAAATATCTTGGATGTGACCCTCAAAAAGTAAAAAGATTTCAAGCATTAGTCAAAAAAGCAAATAAACTCAATCAAGAAGGCAAGCTAACTAAAGAGCAGCATAAGAAATGGGTAAAAAGAATAAAAAGAGCCAAAAGCGCGGCACTCAAGCCTCTTGAAAAACGCCCATGGTACCAAAAAGCTTTTGAAAAGCCCATAAGAATGACAGGCAAAGTACTTTCATTTGGACTTGATCGTGTACGTACTTGGAAAAAACCACTTGATGCAAAGCATCGCTGGTTTCATCCTAAAAATATTTCCATTAGAATTGGAAATATTGCAAGACGAATGACAAAGTTACATTGTTATCCGGGAACAGCTCTAAGATTCGGACTTTTGGGTCTCGTTGTAATGCCTATGTTTACTAAACCGTTTACGGCAATCGGACATATTATATTTGGCAAGCCGAAAGAAGAAGGTGCGCAAGAAGCACAAGAAGCTCAACAAATAGCCGAACTGCCGCCGCAAAGTGCTGTTGTACCGCAAATAGCCAAAGGACTTAATGTCACGCCGGTAACCCCAAGTTCTCTTTTGGATAAAAACAACAGATTAGGTTCTGCAACAATTCCCTCTACCCCTTTAGAACCGTCGGTTTCCCGCAGATATATTCCTTCTCCGAAGGCAACAAATTTTGAACCTGAAAAACATGAGCTTACCCCCGAGCAAAAAAGATTGCTTGCAAAATGGGATAAAAAATACAAATAATTTGAAAAATAAAGTGGTTTACAAAAATAAATAAAATTAGTTATTTTTAATTAAATAACTAATTTTTATGTTTTAATAGAAATGGACATATTTTTTTAAGAGGTAGGAATGGGCACAAACATAGCAATACGCGAAGAAAAATTAGCAGGAAAATTGCCGCCGCAATCAATTGAGGCAGAAGAAGCAATTTTAGGTGCAATTTTAACAAATCCCGGTTGTATAAACAAAATTGCGGATAAACTAAAGGACAGCAGTTTTTACAAACCTGCAAACAAAATAATTTATCAAACTATTTTGGATTTAATCAGAGAAAATAGTGCAATTGATATTGTTACCGTTTCCGAAAAATTAAGGGAGCTTGAAAAACTTGAACAAGTAGGCGGAAGAACATATATTAACGAACTTGCCATGAATGTTGTAACAACAGCAAACGTTGAATATTATGCCAAAATAGTTCAGGAAAAAGCAATAAAAAGAAGTTTAATAAATGCTGGTTCCGAAATTGTCACAATGTCTTATGAAAATAAATCTATAGATGAAACCATTGACAGTGCACAAAAATTAATTTTTAATATTGCTCAGCAAAAAGTCACATCTGACCTTGTTCATGTCAAGGATATTGTGTCATCAACATACAAAAAGATTGAAGAACGTTTTAACAATCGTGAAGAATTACTTGGCTACACAACCGGTTTTTACGATTTAGACGATATAATGTCAGGTTTGCAACCTTCTGATTTATTAATTTTGGCGGCAAGACCGGCAATGGGAAAAACTGCTTTTGCGCTTAATATTGCATTAAATGTTGCAAAGTTGGCTAAAGTACCCGTAACAATATTTTCTCTTGAAATGTCACAAGAACAGCTTTTGCAAAGGCTTTTGTGCGCTGAGGCGGAAGTCGATATGCAACGTTTAAAATCAGGCAAATTGCAATCAAAAGATTGGGAAAAACTCTTAAATGCAATGGCGGTTATTGCCGAGACACCTTTGCCCATATACATAGACGATACTCCCGGTGCAACTATTATGGATATTCGCGCAAAATGCAGACGTATCGCAATGAAAGAAAAACAGTTGGGGTTAGTTGTAATAGATTATTTGCAACTGATGGAAGGCGGCGGCAGCAATGAAGAACGTACACAACAAGTTTCTGCAATTTCAAGGGGATTAAAAAGTATTGCTCGTGAATTGAATGTGCCCATAATCGCACTTTCACAATTGTCACGGGCGGTTGAGCAAAGAAACAGCAAAAAACCTATGCTTTCGGATTTGAGAGAATCGGGTTCAATCGAACAAGATGCTGATATAGTAATGTTCATCTATCGTGAAGATTATTATGACCAGGAAGACACCGAAAATAAAGGAAATGCCGAAATCATTATCGCAAAACACAGAAACGGTCCGACCGGTTCGGTCAATCTTTTGTTCCAACCCAATATAACAAAGTTCAAAAACAAAACAGCAAAAACGGCAGTGTTTTAATTATGAAAAATAAAATCGGTTTTTGGGGATATCCGCATCCTGACTTAATCAAAAAATACAAAGAAAAATATCCGAATTATGAATGGATAGATTTGGATTTGGATTTTGGAATTGAAAAAGCTGATTTTTTGCCGGAATCATATTGCAAAATTATCAAAAACATTATTTCAAATGCACTTTTCTATAAAAACGAATTAGAAGTTATTGTTGCGCCAATCGGTAAAGATAAATGTGACAGCGGATGGTTTGCAGCGGCTTTGCTAAAAGATTTGGGGTTTAATATTGTTGAATCAAAATTTGAAGAAAAGAATTTTAAAACAAAACCGCTAATATCAGTTTCAAACTTGCCGTTGAGAAAAAAAGTTGAATTAATTACGGCAAACATTGTTACTCCAGTTAAAGAAGATTTTTTTGAATGCAAACCCAAATTCGGGTTCTGGGGGGTGCCGCCTAACGATTTGGAAATTTTGGAATTGTTTCCCGATGAAACGCATCTTTACGGCTGGTGCAGATGTGTGGATGCAAAAGCTCCGGCTGATTTGGATTTGGAAATGTTTGTCGACAAAGACGTTCCGACTGTTTTTTATGCACAGGCTTTTTGTGCAAAAATGCAACTTGCAAAATACCTTGCAAACAAATATGACGGACTGTATATTGATATAGACGATGTGGCGACCAATTCGACAAAAGCAAAAATAGAGGCATTTATAGAGCTACGATGAGTGAATTATATTTAGATGCCGGCACGACCTGGGCAAAAATTATACAAATTAAAAATGGCGACAAACCTGTTTTTGAAAAAGAGTTTCTTGTTGGAGAAACATCGGAAAAGTTTTATTACATAATTCCATCCAAAAACCTTAAAAGTAAAGATTATATCTGGCAAAAAGTGACAGGGCACATGTCTTTGGAAACCAAACAAAAAGGAACTCAATACACAAACGAAGTCATTGCGCTTGCAAAAGGTGCACAAAAAATAGAATTTGAAGATGAAAAAGTCATTATTCTCGACCTTGGCAGTCGCGATGTAAAATGGGTGCGTTTTGAAAGCGGCAAATTTCGTGATTTGGATTGGAACAGTTCTTGCGCAAGCTCAACCGGCGCAACAGTTGAGATGCTTTTGAAGTTTTATGATTTGACTGTTAAAGATTTGAGTTTTAACAAAGAAAAATATAACATAACTTGCGGAATTTTCGGATTAGAAAAGATTATGGATGACATTGCAAAGGGTGAAAATCCAAACAATGCAATCTCAAAATTCGTTCACGGTATAGCCTTCAATGCTTGGAATTTTGCAAACAAGCCGCAAAAAATCTACCTATCCGGCGGTTTTTGCGAAAATGAATGTTTTGTTAAATCTCTATCTCAATATGCAAAAGTGGAAAAGCTCGGCAGATTTGTTTTGGCTGAGGGTTTAGTCGAATAATTTTTTTGTTTTGGTTTGTAAATAATATATACAAAAAGACTGTTATTTTTTTTTCTTTGTGCAAGAATTAAAAAGGAATAGTATAAGTCAAGAATGTGTTTAAAATTGAGTGCTCTATGAAAAATTCAACCGTTAAATCCGTAATTTTAGCAGCCGGCAAAGGTACAAGAATGAAATCAGCTTTGCCTAAAGTGTTGCAAACAATTTTTCAAAAAACATTGTTGGGATACGTTATTGATGCGGTTAACAGCACGGGAAAAGTAACGGAGTCTTTTGTTGTTGTCGGGCATCAGGCAGAAGAAGTTGAAGCATACGTAAACCAAAATTACGATTGCGCAAAATGTGTTCTACAATCTCCGCAAAGAGGCACTGGCGACGCTGTTGCAAAGACTATTCCCTATTTGAAAGATTTTGACGGAAATGTCTTGATAATTTGTGGTGATACACCTCTTATCACTGCTGAAACATTGAATAAATTTTTTGATTTTCACTCAATTTCCGGTAACGACTTGACTTTAATGAGTGCAAAATTTGATAATCCGACGGGTTACGGCAGAATTGTACGAGATGCAAAAGGTGGCGTGAAAGCGATTGTTGAACAAAAAGATGCCAATGAAGATATTGTAAAAATTAACGAAATTAACGCCGGAATTTATCTTTTAAATTGGAATTCAATTAAAGATGCGTTTTCTTCTCTCACGAGCAACAATGCACAAAATGAATACTATTTGACCGATATAGTTGACTGGGCGGTTAAGAAAAATCTTAGAGTTGATGCTTATGTCCTTGAAAATAACGAAGAAATTTTTGGCATAAATTCAAAAAAACAACTTGCTCAAGCAGGCAAAATTCTTAACCAGCGCAAACTTGATGAGTTGATGGCAGAAGGTGTTACGATTGTTGATGAAAATACCACTTTCATATCACCGGAAACAACCATTGGGGCCGATACAATTATTTATCCAAACACATTCATAAACGGAAAAAATACAATAGGCAAAAATTGTAAAATCGGACCAAATGCACATATAAGAGATGGTGCAACTATTGGTGACAATGTCAGAATTGGTAATTTCGTCGAGATAAAAAAATCAACAATAAACTCAAACACAAATGTTTCCCATCTTAGTTATGTCGGAGACGCACAATTGGGCAGCGGTGTAAACATAGGTGCAGGAACAATTACCGCAAATTACAATTCAATCACAAAAGTAAAAAGTCAAACAATTATTGAAGATGGTGTTTCAATCGGTTCAAACACCGTATTGGTTGCCCCCGTAAAAATGGGGAAAAATTCTATGACCGGTGCAGGAACAATTATAACAAAAGACATACCGGAAAATGCATTAGGGCTTACCCGTTCACCTTTGAAAATTTTTGAAGAATGGTACACCAATGCAAAACAAGCTTTAAGTAATAAAATGAAATAACAGGAGATTTGAAAAATGACCCAGGAAATGACAATGATGCAACAAGAAAGATTTGTAAGCCCGACTCACGATATCAAGCTATTTTCAGGAAGAGCAAATCAAGCTCTTACGGAAGAAATTGCCGAATATTTGGGAACAACAATTGCACCGATTGAAATTAAGAATTTCGCTGACGGTGAAATTTATGTTCAAATAAAAGAAAGTGTTCGTGGTGATGATGTTTTCATCATTCAACCGATTTGTAATCCAGTTAATGAAAATTTAATGGAATTGTTGATTATCATTGATGCATTCAAAAGAGCTTCCGCAAAAACAATTACGGCGGTCATCCCATACTACGGTTATGCAAGACAAGACAGAAAAACCTCAGGTCGTGAAGCAATTACAGCAAAACTTGTTGCGGATTTGCTCACAACTGCAGGTACAAACAGAGTTTTGGCAATGGATTTGCACACAGGGCAAATTCAAGGTTTCTTTAATATTCTTGTTGACCACATTTATGCTACTCCTGTTATTGTGTCTTATATAAAAAGTTTGAAAATTAATCCCGATGATTTGGTTGCCGTAAGTCCGGATACAGGCGGTGTTGCAAGAACAAGACATTTTGCAAAAGAAATTGATTGTTCCCTCGCTATCATTGATAAAAGACGTGACAGACACAACGAAGCTATTGCTGACCACGTGATTGGTGATGTTAAAGGCAAAGTTTGTGTTATTTTTGACGATATGATTGACACTGCAGGTACAATTTGTGAAGCATCCAAGTTGTTAATAAAAGAAGGTGCTAAAGAAGTATATGTTTGTGCCGCTCACGGTCTATTTTCAGGTCCGGCTTTGCAAAGACTGGAAGAAGCACCGATTAAGGAAGTCATCGTTACAAATACAATACCAAGTGACAGATATATGCCGGAAAAAATCAGACGACTTTCAGTCGCTCCGCTGTTGGGTGAAGCAATTTCAAGAATCCACTCTGATGAGTCTGTCAGCTCACTTTTCGGCTTTGAAAAAGTGTATAAACCGTAGCTTTAATATATCCAAAGAGAAAAGAGGTTGTTATGCAAGGCAGATTGTTAATAGTTGATGATGATACAGAAATTAGAGAATTATTAGAATTTGACCTGTCACAAAGCGGGTATGCCGTTGATAGTGCATCAAACGGCTTAGACGGATTGAACAAAGCCTTGAATAACAATTATGACCTCGTGCTCCTTGATGTTATGATGCCTAAAATGAACGGGTATGAAGTTTGTCATAATATACGCAAATCAAAACCGACTTTGCCTGTTTTGTTGTTAACAGCAAAAGGTTCAATTGAAGATAAAACAAGTGGATTTGACTGTGGTGCGGATGATTATTTGGTAAAACCTTTTGATATTCAAGAGGTGCTTTTGCGTGTAAGAGCTTTGTTGAGGAGGAATGCGCCAATTGTTAATAAGGATGCATCTTTCAGCTCGGAAGTTCTAAAAATGGGCGAGTTGGAAATTTTCCCGGATTCTCTGGAAGTTCAAATTATCAACAAAAAAGTTAAATTAACGCCTATTGAATTTGAAATTTTATATTGCCTTATGCAACATTCCAACAATGCCGTTAATTTGGCAACAATTTTAAATGAAGTCTGGGGTTATGATTCCGACGAAGATGTGAGAATGCTAAGAGTGCATGTTGGCGGTTTACGACACAAAATTGAACCCGACACGAAAAATCCGAAATACTTGCACACCGTGACAAATGTGGGATATAAATTGACACCTTTGGGAGTTATATAGATGTTTATAAGAAAAACTCGCTTAAAAATTGTTGAGCAAATTATAATAGTGTTGCTTATTTCCGTTATAATTCCGATGCTCATAAGTTGGTTGATTATAAATAATATTAACCAACATGCGATAAGAAAGGTTTTGCAAAATTCTTCAATAATTTCCGCTACAGCAATTAAAAGCAGTTTGGATGCCCTTGCCAGAACAAATGTTCGCAAGCTTGATGAAATTGCTGCCAGTCTTGATTTTATAAAAGAAAAACAAGACAGGTATATGTTTTTAAATGAAATAAGATTGAATAATCCCAAATACAAAGAACTAAGAGTAATTTATAAAGGGGACAAAGGGTACGAGGAATTTAATCCAAAGGTGCTAAATTACAATTCCGAAGAACGCGCTATGCAGATAACGGAAAGACTTAAAAAAGAAGATGCCTATATTGTAGCAAGTATTGATGTTGCGGAATTTGAGGATGATTTGTTCAGTTTTCTCAAAGATGACCACAGACAAGCTTATATCCTCAATGATAAACATGAAGTCATTTTTGCACACAATTTTAATGAAGAAGATTTGAAGCAAACACTAAATTCTTTACCGCAAAAAATTGAAACTTCAAAGCCTGTTATTTTTGGTGATCGTAAAAATCAACCGCTTGTATATTACAAACTTGAAAAACCGGATATTATGATTATTGTAGACACGACAGAAGAAGTTGTTAATGCAACAATTATAAAAGACCGCAACAGAATATTTATAGCATTTCTAATTACCGGCTTTGCAATTTTGTTTATTGTCGGGCTTTATACTTCTTATCTCTATATCAACATAAGACAGTTGATGAAAGGAATAATAGCCCTTTCCAAAGGTAGTTACAAAAGGAAAATAAGACTTTTGAAAAGTCCGTGGACACCTTATGAAGTTGTATTTCTCGCCTCCGAATTTAACACAATGGGAGATGAAATATACAAATCTTATAAACAGTTAAAACAAAAAAACCACGAATTGAAGGAACTTGACAAATATCGTTCAAATTTGATTGATACGGTAAGCCACGAATTCAGAACCCCTTTAACAAGTATAAAGGGTTATACTTCAAGACTTTTACGCACGGATATTGAAATTGATGAAGAAATGAAAACCAAATCGTTAAAAGTTATCAAACGCCAAGTTGAACGTTTGTCGGAAATGGTTGAAGATTTGCTCGTAATTCCTGATATCGAAGGTGCAAAGTTGAAAGTTAACAAGGAAGAAGTTGATGTAGCGGATGTTATAGAAACTTCCGTTTTATCGGTTTCAAAATCCGGTCAGGCTAATTTTATTATTAAAGGAACGGAAGATGTTTCTTCGGTTTGGGCTGACAGAAACCGACTTGAACAGGTGCTATTAAATTTGTTTGAAAACGCATCAAAATACTGTTGGGAAGATTCCCCGATAAATATTGATGTTCAGGAGAAGCCGAACAATATTATTATTTCCGTAAAGAACAAGGCTGACTATATACCTAAAGATAAATTACACAAACTTTTTGACAAGTTCACAAGAATGAATCAAGAACGTAATAATCCCGTCAGCGGAACAGGTTTGGGGCTTTTTATAGTCAAAGGTTTGGTTGAGTCAATGGGCGGAACAGTAAAACTACATTCCGACAAAGATAATACTTTCACCGCAACAGTCACATTGCAAAAATGCAAAAATGTTCAAGAAGCAGTGACTACCAAATAAATATATACAGATTTCTCTCGATTTTAATTTATATGCTATATGCAACATTATAATTAATTTTTAGACATTTTAAACTCGTATTTACCATTTGTAATATTTTTTCATATTTGCTAATCATTAAGAATTTATTAAATAATAAAAAAGATATTGAAAGTTAGGGTGTATGTGTAGTAATATTAGAATATAAAAGTATTGTGGAGAAAATTACATGTTCGAAAGGTTTACGGAAAAGGCAATAAAAGTAATAATGCTTGCACAAGAAGAGGCACGCAGATTGGGACACAACTTTGTCGGTACCGAGCAAGTTCTTTTGGGACTGATTGGTGAAGGCACGGGTGTTGCCGCCAAGACATTGAAATCAATGAATGTCAATCTCAAAGATGCAAGAGCAGAAGTTGAGAAAATTATCGGTCGGGGTTCCGGTTTTGTTGCCGTTGAAATTCCTTTCACACCTCGTGCAAAACGAGTTTTGGAACTTTCTTGGGATGAAGCTCGTCAATTAGGGCACAATTACATAGGAACGGAACACTTACTTTTGGGCTTAATTAGAGAAGGAGAAGGTGTTGCCGCCCGTGTTCTTGAAAATCTTGATGTAGATTTAAACAAATTAAGAAGCAATATAATAAAAATGTTGGGTGAAACAAAACCTCAACAAGCAACTGCTACAGCGGGGGCTCCGTCAGGAAAAACCAAAACACCAAGTCTTGATGAATTCGGTACGGATTTGACTCTTGCCGCACAAGAGCAAAGGCTTGATCCGGTTGTAGGTCGTGAAAAAGAAATTGAACGTGTAATACAAATTCTTGCAAGAAGAACCAAAAACAATCCTGTCTTAATCGGTGAACCGGGTGTCGGTAAAACCGCTGTTGTTGAAGGACTTGCTACAAGAATTGTTAATTCCGATGTTCCCGATATTTTGGAAGATAAAAAAGTTATTCAATTGGATATGGGCTTGCTTGTTGCAGGTACAAAATATCGTGGTGAATTTGAAGAAAGATTGAAAAAAATAATGGATGAAATCCGTCAAGCCGGAAACGTTATTTTAATTATTGACGAAATGCACACTCTTATCGGTGCAGGAGCGGCAGAAGGTGCTATTGATGCTGCCAACATTTTAAAACCCGCTCTTTCAAGAGGCGAAATTCAAATGATTGGTGCAACGACTTTAGATGAATACAGAAAACACATTGAAAAAGATTCCGCTCTTGAACGTCGTTTTCAACCGATTATTATTGAAGAACCATCCGTGGAAGATACTATAGAAATTATGCGCGGATTGATGCCAAAATATGAAGAACACCACAAGCTTAAAATTTCAGATGAGGCAATTGTCACAGCCGCTAAGCTTTCTCAAAAATATATTACGGACAGATTCTTGCCGGATAAAGCAATTGACGTAATTGATGAAGCAAGTTCTAAAGTAAGACTTCAAACTTGTGTTCTTCCTCCGGAAGGCAAAGAACTTGAAAAAGAATTAAAAGGTATTATAAAAGAAAAAGAAGAAGCTATTCGCAATCAAGAGTTTGAACACGCATCACAACTTCGTGATGAAGAAGCTGATTTAAAAGAAAAAATTCGTGAGCTTTCTCAAAAATGGAAAGAAGAACACGAAGCAAACAAGCCTGTTGTAACATCGGATCATGTTGCGGAGGTAATCAGCACAATGACAGGCGTTCCTGTTACAAAAATAACAGAAGGCGAATCCGAAAGATTGTTGAAACTTGAATCAGTTCTGCACGAACGTGTAATAGGTCAAAACGATGCCGTTGTTGCAATTTCAAAAGCTATAAGACGTGCAAGAGTCGGTTTAAAAAGTCCGAACAGGCCTATCGGAAGTTTTGTCTTTTCAGGGCCTACCGGTGTCGGTAAAACTGAACTTGCAAAAGCTCTTGCTGAGGCTGTATTCGGTTCGGAAGATGCAATGGTTCGTGTTGATATGTCAGAATTTATGGAAAAACACTCAACATCAAAACTTATCGGTTCTCCTCCGGGCTATGTAGGTTATGATGACGGTGGCGGATTAACAGAGACTATTCGTAAGAAACCTTATTCCGTTATCTTGTTTGATGAAATTGAAAAAGCACACCCGGACGTATTCAATATAATGTTGCAAATACTTGATGACGGTCGTTTGACCGATTCTAAAGGTCGTCATGTAAACTTTAAAAATACTATCATTATCATGACATCAAACGTAGGTGCAAGTCTTATTTCAACAACGTCAAAACTCGGATTTTCGGTTTCCGATGACAAGGGCAAAGATAAATACGAACACCTCAAAGATACGGTTATGGAAGAAATGAAAAAATCATTTAGACCTGAGTTTTTGAACCGTATCGACGATATCATTGTATTTGCACATCTTGCAAAAGAAGAAACTCGTCAAATTGTTGATTTGATGCTCAAAGATTTATTCAAACGTCTTGAAGGTCACAATGTAAAAATCCAAGTACCTGACGAAGTCAGAGATTTCTTGGCTGAAGAAGGATATTCCGAAGCTTATGGTGCAAGACCGTTAAGAAGATTAATCCAAAAGAAAATCGAAGATGGTTTGGCAGAAGAAATTCTATCCGGAAAATACGGTGAAGGTGATGAGTTGATTCTCAAAGTTGAAAATAAAAAAATAATATTTGAGAAACAAGGATGTCCTGTTTAGAACAAGATATAACACATGAAACGTAAAACACAAAACACAAAACATAAAAAAAATAACTTTTTATCTAATTTACTAATAGTGCTCGTTGCACTATTAGTTTTTTTTCAACTTAATATTTCATCTAACGCAGAAAGTTTGAAATTTGTGCAATTTTCCGATTCTCATATTTCAAACAGAGAGAAAAACTCAAGTTACAAATATTTGACACTTTCAAAAGAAATATTGAAAGATGCAGTCACTCAGGTAAATCTTATTCCGAATGTTGATTTTGTAATGCATACCGGTGACGGAGTGGATACTCCTAAAAGCGACCTTATCGACACGTTCATAGGAGAAATGAACGGCTTGGATGCCCCATGGTATATGACATTTGGAAACCATGATATTGCGATAGACGGTGACGTTACAAAAACTTTTTATTTATCAAAGCTTAAAAACGGAAATAAAAACTTTGTCTTTGATAAACCTTATTATAGTTTTGAACCTAAAAAAGGGTTTAAAGTAATTGCATTGGACACAATTATCACAGGCAAAATTACGGCTAACGGTTATATCTACGAAGAAGAAAAAAATTGGCTTAAAAAAGAAATAGAAGAAACACCACAAGATACACTTGTTATGATTTTTTCTCATGTGCCGATAAAAGAACCTTTTTCCAGTCCGCATCATAAACTCAACAACGATATCGAAATTCAAAATTTATTAAAATCATTTAACCGACCTTTGGCTGTTTTTAACGGGCATTATCATACAACAAAAATCCAACAAGACGGAAATATTGTATATGTGAGTTCGCCGGCCCTTGTCGGATTTCCTTACGCGTTTAGAGTAATAAACGTAACCAACGGGCGAAAAAAAATTATACTCAAATTTGATTATAAATATAGCGGACTTGAAAAGTTGAAGCAAGAAGGCTCCGGTGATATTGTTGGTGTAAGTTTGTATCTCGGCGGCGAAAAAGATAGGGACACAATTATTGAGTTAGAAAAATAAATTTAGGATATTAATTCTAAGAAATGTTTCTTATGACTATCTCTCCCACCTATCGGTATAAGATTTTGCGACAACAAAAAATCATTTATTTCCGCTATATCATCACCGTGCCTTGCCAATGTACCTTGAGTATAACCTTGATAATAAATTTCGCTCATTAAAATTTTGCCATTTGCTATTTTCAAAAGCATCGGAAATTCTTTTCTATAATCATCCATTACTCTGGCTATATAATAAGGATGTGCAAATGCAAGTATAACATCGTCATCATTTTTTAATGTATCAATAATTTTCTCAAAACTGTTTTCAGTCTCGGACACAATATGTCCGTTAACAATTTTTGGGAAAAATTCTTCACAAATTTTCGTTATAGATTCATCCAAGATTGGAGTTTGCGTTGCGAAATTTTTTCTTTTTAAATATTCATCAAAACCGCTAGGACATACATCCGGTTTTCTGACTCTTTCTCCGTTTCCAAAAACATATTCTTGCATAAGTTTCTTATACAATTGATTGGCATCGACACCGCGTTCCTCAGCAATTCTGTTTATTCGATTTTTTATCTGCGCGTAATTTAATAATCGATAATGAAGGCAATATGCAAAGGTTTCTCCGTCATGATTAATAAAATAGTCATTCATTTCTGCTCTTGAAAAACCGTCACCTAACCTTTTAATCCCTTCATCCAACATTTTTCTGCGGTTAGAATTTAATTCTTCTATAAGATTTGTCATCTCCGGTGAATCGGGTTTCACGAAATAAGCCAACACTTCACCGAATTTTACCTTACCGTTTGAATTAAATGCAAAACTAAGTTCAATACCAGGAACAAAATTTATGTTTTTATAGCGTTCAGGATTACTTCTAATTATTTCTAAAGCCTCTTTTGTACCTGAAACTCTATCATGATCAGTCAAAGCAAATGTAAATTTTTTACCGGTCTTTTCGTAAACATGATTAGCGTAATCCGCTACCTCGTCTAATAAATCACGCACATAAGCCCAACCGTCGGAATGCGTTGAGTGAGAATGCAAATCAAATGCAAAAATTCCATTATCAACATTATTCCTTGTGGCTCTAAAATTTTCACAAGTTGCACTCTTGCATAGGTTTAAGAAGTTTTGTTTTACTTTATTTACTGCATCTTGTGATTTACCTTTTATAACATTTTTTTCGGGCACTCTGTATGCATAATAGGCAAGTATTGTTCCCGCTGCAATCATTGCCAATCCGCCTATCACTGCTGCGACCGCTTTAATTTTATTTGATTTATGTTGTGTTGTTTTTTGAGCAGGTAAATTTTGAAAATTTGAATTAATTTTGCAGTCCCGCAAAATCTGAAATTCCATTACTTGTATCCTTTAATTATATGCATTCAAGTCCCCGTATTTAGCTTCCATTTCATACGTCGGGAAAACAAGTTGTACTGCTTCGGAATTCGTTTCAGGGTTACGAATTCTACAGTAAACATTCCCACACAAAATATCATTTATTAATAATCTGTGCCTGTCTGTCGGTGCTGCAAATAAATCTCTAAAATGAGGATTTCTATTATCACCGGACATCCCGCGTATAATATCTTTGACTAGCTCATACTGTTGGCTTATTCCCCAAGAATTAAAACTTTCTTGCATTTCTTCTCTTGCACGCAATTTATTTTTCACTACATTGCCGGCTTCATATCTTTGTTTTAGCGGATAACCTTGTGTTATATTTGACAACCAAGAGAAAGGGGAATTATGCATTCTGGAAAATAAAAAATCTGTATAAGCGTTGTCAGAAGGGATTAACTTGCCATCCCTTATTGTTTCAATAACATAAGCGAAATTTTTTGCATCAGTTTTTTCTTCTTTCGTCGGTAGAAATTGAGACAAAGAAATATTAAATTTAGAACCGGATATTGTATACGGATTAGTCATTCTAACCCAACGATAACTGTCAAAATTTTCGTCATTAATAAAAATTCTGGCTTTTTCATCAAATATATCCAGACGACTATTGACTTCAAAATCAGTTACAACATTCGGAAAGGCGGCGCAATGGTTAACACTGAATATTCTGTTGTCAATATTCTCCCATATATGACCTTTTATCTCATCGGCAACGCGTATTTGAGATAAAAGACTTGTTGACGGATTTCCTTTTACAATAGCAAAGCCTTTGTCAATGTCACTTCCCGGAAGCGCTCTTTCAAGGCCTAAAGAGCAAAAACGGTCATACCCGCTAAGAAGAACTCGAGAATCCTCTTTCTTTGCAGCTAAATGAAGAACTCTTTTAAACTCTTCAAGCATCTTTGCAGCACACTCTCGTAAATCAGGAAAACCCGTTAATTTTTTAAAATATTCAATAAATTTTGATTTTTCAATATCCGAAACCAATTCGTCAAGAAAACGATAATTGTCTTCCCTTATTCGACAATTTTCTTGAAAGACTTCTTCGGAAACTCGTTCCGTTTCCTGAAAAATATTTGTATATTGCGGATGTTTTAAAATATTCCACTGCGCAATTGCATCTTCCGCATTACTGATTATGCGTCTCGGCGCCCTAACTGACATCCCGCAAAAAGCTACCTTATCAGAACCATTAATAGTACATTTCATCAAACCATACCCCCAACAACTTTATTGGGATGTTACTCCAAAAAATAAGATTTGTCAATATTTTATCTTAATAAAAATTCTTTTAAACCTTCTTTTGCTTTTTGCATAATTTTATCAACAACACTCACATCCCATATTATACCGTCAGCACTTTGTTCAAATTGTTGCATATTTTCACCGATAATAAGCGGCAAAGATGAGACTTTTTCAATTTTATTCATAACATCGGAAGATTGTGAATTGCAACCCTTTATTGATACAAAATATAAAAATCCGGAACATCCGTCTAAAATTGTTTTATATCTTTCCTCATCAGTTTCTTGCGTAATTATACGTATTAAATCTATTCCGGTACCTTTAATACATTCAACATGATACTTCTCTTCGGGCGGCAAGTCATAAATTAACAATCCATCACCTCCGGCATTGTTAAAATCATTTATAAATTTTTCAATTCCGTAATTATAAATTGAATTAAAATACCCTACCCAAACAATAGGAATAGTATCATTTTTTTGACGAAAAACCCTTATTGAATTAATAGTTTGCTCAACAGTCGTTCCATTTTTTAAAGCAATTGTTCCTGACTTTTGAACAATCGGAGCATCAGCAGACGGATCGGAAAAAGGCATACCAAACTCAATAAAATCAATTTTGGCTTGCAAACATACGTCAAACAATTCCTCAAAAGTATTTTTATCAGGAAAACCTGACATTAAGAAAATACCCTTGGCCTTTTTGTTTTCTTTTTTTAAATTTTCAAAAACTCTTTGTAATCTGCTCATAATTTTACTCCCATAAGAGTTGCTATAGTATTGACATCCTTGTCACCGCGACCGGAAACATTTACTATCATAATATGTTCTTTGGGCAATGTCGGAGCGGTTTTGATTGCGTATGCCAAAGCGTGCGAAGATTCCAATGCAGGAATAATTCCTTCTACTTGCGCAAGCGTATGGAATGCATTGACAGCTTCTTCATCTGTAACAGCAACATATTCGGCTCGTTTGCTTTCTTTCAACATAGCGTGTTCAGGTCCGATTCCGGGATAATCAAGTCCTGCTGATATTGAATAAGGTTCAATTATTTGTCCGTCATCATCCTGCACAAAGTATGAAAGCATTCCGTGAAATACTCCTTTTCTGCCTTTAGTAAGTGTTGCCGCATGCGATGGTGAATCAACCCCTAAGCCGGCTGCTTCAGCACCAATGAGCTTGACACCTGTATCTTCCATAAAACCGCTAAATATTCCGATTGCATTTGAACCGCCACCAACACAAGCAACAACAGAATCAGGAAGACGTCCTTCCTGTTCCAAAATTTGTTCTCTTGCCTCTTTCCCGATTATTGATTGAAAAGCCTTTATTATTTCCGGATATGGGTGAGGACCGACGGCAGAACCTAACATATAGTAAGTATCATCAATATTAGTAACCCAATCTTGCATCGCTGCAGTAACAGCATCTTTTAAAGTTTTTGAACCGGCATTTACGGAAACAATATCCGCTCCCAAAAGTTTCATTCTATATACATTAGGCTTTTGACGTTCAATATCTATCGCGCCCATATAAATAGCACATTTAAGCCCAAAAAGGGCTGCAACTGTAGCCGTTGCAACACCGTGTTGTCCGGCACCTGTTTCTGCTATAATTCTTGTTTTTCCCATTTTTTTGGCAAGAAGGACCTGCCCGAGGCAATGGTTTATTTTATGCGCACCGGTGTGATTTAAGTCTTCTCTTTTTAAATATATTTTTGCACCGTTTAGTTTTTCCGTAAGGCTCTTGGCATAATAAAGCGGAGAAGGACGACCTGTATAATATTTGTGATAATAGTTAAGTTCTTCCCAAAATTCTTTAGAATTTTTTGTTTTATTCCATTCTTCTTCAAGTTTTTTAATTGGTGAAATTAGCAATTCCGGAACAAATTGTCCTCCGAAATCGCCGTAATAACCATTTTGCATATTCGTCATTATTTGTTATTCTCCAATATTTATAAAATTATTAAGCTTTTTTCAGAAATTTACCGGCAACAGACCATCCTGTCCAAGCAATTAACCCCATAACAGAGGCAAACAAACCCATATACCAAATGTCCACAGCTGTCTTTGCCCCTGCTTCCTTCAAGTCTATTTTTTTAGGAGATGCAACCTGCTTAGGAGTTTCCGGCAGAATTCCCTTGAGTGATGCGCTTGGAATATACATAGGAGGCTGAGCGACAGGTGGTGTATAAGTAATTTTTGTTGAGCTACTATTAATAGTTTGTACCATATTCGTTTACCTGCTATAATACTAACATAACATGAATTAAAATGATAGTCTTTTATAAATAAAGGTAATAATGAGAACAACAGGACTTTCAATTGGCTTAATCAGACCCTTTGTGGGAGAGGGAATTCATAAAAGAATGGCAATAAAAACACAGGCATTGATAGAACAGCATTTTCATGGTGCTTATGGTGTAAATTTTAGTAATTGTTCACAAGATAGCGTCTTATTTGTTGCTGAAAAGCTCAAACAAGAAAAAGGAATAGGCGGAATTTTCCCTACGCTTGTGACAGACAGCGTGGAAAATTTAAGACGACAAGTTCAAATTATAAAATCCGCTGCGATAAAAACAACAGGGAAAATGGCAAAAATTCTGGGTATTCATCTTGAAGGAAATTTTATAAACCCCGCAAAAAAAGGTATTCATAATCCTGAATTGTTCTTAGATGCAAGTGTGGATGCATACAAATTGATTGAAGATGATTTTATAAAAATAGTTACTCTTGCACCGGAACGTTGCAGAGATTTTGCTCAAAAAACAAATCAGCAAAATTTAATGGACTATCTTCATTCAAGAGGCGTGAAAGTTCAGGCCGGACATTGTGTAACAAGTGATTTATCAGGATGCGACGGAGTCACACATCTTTTCAATGCAATGTCGCCAATTTCTCACCACCCAAAAGATGAGGCAACAGCTTTAGCCGCACTAACTGATGATAATTTGTATACGGAAATTATTGCCGATGGTGTTCATTTGTCGGACAGAACATTGCAACTTATTATGCGAGCAAAACCAACCGACAAATTATTATTTGTGGCAGACTCATTACCGGTTGCGGGATTAAGAAGAGAAGAATGTACATCATTTGAATTCGCCGGAAAACAAATATTTTATAACGGTGAAAAAGCTATAGACAAAAACGCAACTCTGGCGGGAAGTGTAAAACTTTTGCCTGACATAATCGAAACTTTTGCCTCAAAAAAAATAGCAACAGATAGCCAAATAGAAGAAATTATATATAATTCTTATAAGTACCATCATGTCAATGAAGAACTAGGCGAAATAACATGGAGTAATAATTGGCAATTACAGAGCGTTTAATTTTAATTGTAAGAAATACCATATTAAAATTTGTAAAAATACTACTTTTATAGTAATAAAAACCATGAAAAAATTATGTAATAATGTTATAATATAAGTATAAAGAACCGAGCAAAATTATGGAGGCAATCATAGAAAATAATAAAAGTGTTTTACATAATATGAAAGGATACTATGGATAACGTACAATTTCACAGTGACCTTAGTCGGTTAATTGAAGTTTTACCGCCAAAACTCAAAAAATATCTAAGTTATGAAAAATTAGATGACGTCATTGAAATAGTCCTTGATTTGGGCAGGCCGGCAGAGATAAGACACGCAAACGGCGGGATAGAATATCTGGGTAACGAAGTAATAGTGGATGAAGACATCGGTTGCGTAACCTCGAAGATACAGGATTTTACAAACGACAACCGGTCGGGCATTCCGGGAACACTTCACAGAATTAGTGCCATAAAAAATCGGCAGGGCAAAGTAGTAGGCTTAACGTGTAGAATAGGTAGAGTAGTAACAGGCACAATTGAGTGCATCAAGGATTTCGTTGTTCAAGGGAAGAGTATTTTATTTTTAGGGCGCCCCGGCGTCGGGAAAACGACAAAGCTCAGAGAGATTTCAAGACTGGCCGCTAACGAGTTAAAGAAAAGAGTTGTTATTGTCGATACATCAAATGAAATAGCAGGTGACGGAGATACTCCTCATCCGGCAATCGGCAAAGCAAGACGAATGCAGGTAAGACAACCTGAATTTCAAAAAGATATAATGATTGAGGCAGTTGAAAACCACACCCCCGAAGTTATAATTGTTGATGAAATAGGTACAGAAGAAGAAGCAATGGCCGCAAGAACAATAGCAGAACGTGGTGTAATGCTTATTGCAACAGCGCACGGTAATTGTCTTGAAAACTTAATTAAAAACCCTGTACTATCAGACCTTGTAGGAGGTGTTGCTTCCGTTACATTGGGTGATGATGAGGCAAAAAGACGTGCTTGCCAAAAAACAGTTTTGGAAAGAGAAAAACAACCAACATTTGATATGGTAATAGAAATAGTTGACAGAAATACTTTAGCTGTTTATAAAAACACGGCGGAAGCTGTTGATTATATTCTTCGCGGTTGGCCTATCAGACCGGAAATAAGAAAAATTGAAGGCAACTATGATAACAAAACCGTAAATATAATGGATAAAATCAACAAGCTGGAAGAACAAACAATTTCACCTATTGAAAGCCACAAATATACTTTTTCAAGGCAAGCCTATGTATATTCGGTTAAAGGTTTCAAAAAAATCTACATTTACGCTATTTCGACATCAATTGTTGACAAAATAATTGAACGATTAGATTTGAATTGTGAAATAACGAAAAATATTGAAGATGCGGATGTTGTAATTGTTCATAAAGCATTTGCAAAAGGCGGTTCTAAAATTTTATCAACCGCTAACGAATATCGTATTCCAATTTACTTTGCACGTTCAAATTCAATGGCACAAATACAAAAAGTGCTTAAAGAAGCATTGAAAATTGAAGAAGATGAAAATGATGTAATTCTCGGATATTGCGATGATGCAGAAAAAGCGCTTGATGAAGTTAAAGAGGCAATAAACAGAATAAAACATGGCGAATGCGATATAGAACTTGCTCCGCAAAATCAGCATATTCGTAAAATGCAGCACGAACTTGTTGAACAACATAATATGGAATCAATAAGTATTGGTGAAGGTGACAAACGACACTTGCGAATAGTTGGCGGACAAGATTATCACAAAGCCGGTTAAAATACACAACTAAAAAGCCTGCCAAATTTGGCAGGCTTTTTAAAATAAGCATTATAGTCAAAAGCCTTATCTTATAAGTCTTTACGTCAATTTTTTTCAAAACATATTTTAAAAATATTAAGAAATATTAAATTGAATTTTAAATTGCTTAATACAAGTCATAACAACTTGTTCGAGCTAATTTAATAATTTTTCGTTAGCAAGTTTTTTTCTTTACGGTTATTAAAGCAAATTGAGAGAAAAATATACCAGTAATTTTGAAAGGAAACAAAATAATGAACGTAACCAGAATAGGGAAAGGAATGGTTTGCGCAAATGTAAATTTTTGCGCAAGAAAAAGAGATGATGATAAAATCTTCGATTCAGAACTTCCAAAAAAAGAATTACCCATAGTAAACCAAAAGATTGCTGCTGCATTATTAGCTGCCGCATCAATGTGGGGAAGCACCGCAGAATGCAATAATGCATTGGCTCAACAACCCGTTAATGTTGATAAAATTGAAAAAATTTCAACAGACGAATCTCAAAATCAATCTTTAATTGAAGTTATAGATGTCGCTGATGCAAAACAGCCAAAAATTGACCTCCGCAATTTATATTTTCGCAATGATTTTATTTCGATTTATCCCAACTATGCTGTAGAGCCATCTATGGAGTATAAGTGGATGCTCTATAATGGCGATGCGCGATCTAGATATATAGAAGAATATAAGCCATATAATGGCGAAATTTTGGGAAATGACCCAAATTGTTTGGTTGGAACACTATTTTGGAAGGATATTAGAATTTCTCCAAAAGCAGCGTATGCAGAACCGGATAAAACCGAACAAGGTGTTACTCCTCGTGCAATTTGGTTAGAAAATGGTCCTGAGATAGCCGCCAGAGCAACATATCAAAATTCAACACCTGAAGAAAAGAAAGAGCTTGCCAAAATAGCATTGGCTTTGTTACCATATTCCACTCAAAAGAATACACCAAATGCCAGATTTTACAGAGAACTAGCTGAAAAACTCGCTTATGGAAAATATATAGAAGAGAGTGATGTTCCATCTTGTATAGTCAATACGGGTGGATTAAGTGATGAACAAATAGCAGCTCTTAGACGCAGCGGTTATTATCCAACATCCAATTTCGTCCTGGCTCATAATATGAAAGCCGAACAATTTACAACAGTTTCTCTTAAAGCTACAGAAACTACAGCTACAGAAGCAAGACAAATAGAAAGTTTGCAAAACGCACTTGAAACTTTCTCGCCCGAAGATGCTGACAAAAATGCAGAAATAGCTGTTATTGACAGTAAATTTGGTCATAATTTTTATGACGATGAAAGCAACATAATTTATATGTCACGAGAAACCCTCAAAAAAGGATTTGCAAGCTCTTTCGCATCATTAATACATCTTTTAAATCCTAATGAGTCTATTAATATCGCTAATAGAATATTAGGTGACAAAGCTGAATTAGCAAAATTCAGAAGCATAGGAAGAGAACAATTTGGTGATGACAGTATAACTTTACTTGACACTGAGAGTTTTGATTCTCAAGTTGAAGCAAAAATACCGGAAATAGAAAAAGCTGTGGCTAAGCGTTTAATTAGAATCAAATTACCGCATACAAAATATAACCTTGATGACCTTGCAGCATATGTTGCCAAAAAGGGAATGCGGGTTGATGATAAAATAATTAGAAGCAGAGAAGAAGAACTTCGAGCAGAATATAAAAGAAAATATCCAAAATTCCCAGATAAAGACATCCAAGATATGGTAAAAAATAATGTTGAACTGCAGGAATTAAAAGAATTCAGTGCAGCTCCTGAAAGTGTTAGTACTCTAATGTCAAACAGAATGGAACAAATTAAAAAAGAACATCCAACATGGGATGATAAAACAATTGAAGCATTTTATGCCTATATCCTTGAACAAAGACTTAGGAAAAACAAAGATGTGGGCGAATGTCTTTTGTTAACAATGGTCGAATTTATGAGAGACTCCGTTTATCCGGATAACATTACATATGGAGTTGGTTTTAGGTTTAATCCAGATGGACCTACTCCTCAATCTATCCTGCCATTGAGCTTTACAACAAATTATATTTCTTTATTTGAACAAACTACTGAAAAAATTGCAAAAAGGATTACACCTGACTTCCCAGACCATTCAGAAGCAAGTGCCAAAATAATGAGTAACGCTAATGAAGGATTATATAATTCACTTTGTGATAACGAAAGTGCTATTAAATTAATGGCATTTTACAGATATTATGGTCGCCTCTGCCAAAAGACCCTATTCGTACAAAATGAACTGGAAAGAATAAACAATGGTAAAGAACTAGAGAAAGCGAAAGAAGTTATTGCGAAACAAAACATAAAAAATGCAGAGCAGCAAAGACTCGAAAGATTAAAAAATATAAGAATTAATTAAAATCTGGTTTTAATAAAAACTAAAACAGGATGACTAAAAAGTCATCCTGTTTTTTATATAAATGTCTTTTTATAAAATTATAAGGCTTATTGCTACAAGCTCTCTTTTAAAATTTGAACTACCTCATCATAAGTCAAAACTTTATACCCGCCATCCAATATAAAAGTAGCTTTTGCGATACCCTCAATCATACCTTCGTTTACACCAAGTTCACTGATTTTCAAGGTGAGACCAATTTTTTTCATCCAATTTTCCATTGCATTAAGTCCTTCTCTTGCAACTTCCTCATCGGATTTATTTGCAGGATTTATTCCCCAAACTTCTGTTGCAAACCTTTTAAATTTTTGAACCCCGTATGGCAATATATGTCTGTAATAAGGCAATGACACAGCCGCTAGTGTCATACCATGAGTTGCATCGGTATATATGCCAACTGCGTGTCCCAACATATGAACCATCCAATCAGTGCTTTTCCCTTTTGCAATTAAAGTATTAAGTGCCCAAGTTGCACTCCACATAATATTCGACCTTGCCTCATAATCTTGAGGATTTTCTACGGCAATCAAAGAAGAATGAATAACCGATTTCATCAAACCTTCAGCTAAATAATCGCTTGTGTTGTCATCCTGACCGGAAAAATATTGTTCACAAATATGATTGAAAATATCATAAATTCCGGCAACCATTTGATTCTTAGGCAATGTAAACGTAAATTTCGGGTTTAATATAGAAAATTTAGGCATAACATCTTCGCCAAACACATGTCCGACTTTGATGTTTTCTTTGTGATTTGAAATAACCGAACCACCGTTCATTTCAGAACCGGTTCCGACCATTGTCAACACGCATCCGACCGGAACAATATCGCAAGTCGGTTCTTCAAAACGCACAAAATACTTCTGCCACGGGTCGTCATCACAATTAATTGAAACCGAAACGGCTTTTGCATAATCACAACAAGAACCACCACCAACAGCAAGCAATAAATCAGTCTTGTTTTCTCTGGCAATTTTCACGCCTTCATAAAGCTTTTCTACCGTCGGATTTGGCATAACACCGGCATCTTCAATAATATTTTTGCCGTTTGCCTTCAATATCGCAACAACCGCATCATAAATGCCATTTTTTTTAATTGACCCACCACCATAAATTAATTGAACATTTTTACCATATTTAGGCAATTCTTCATTTAAGTATTTTAGTGAATCATCTCCGAAATATAGCTTTGTAGCATTAGCATAACTAAAATTCCCTAACATATTTTATCCTCTTTTAACACTAAATAATTTCATTTTAGCACAAAAAACAAATTTTTATTTTTTGCTCAATTTAAAACGTAAATTCCCTATACCCAACAATTGAATGTAACAATCAAATAAACCGCTCTTGATTTTTGATATTTAGCATTACATAATATGGGTGTTGAACAAGCTTAGACAAGCGTAACAATTGAATATCGCGGGATGGAACAGTCCCGGCAACCTCGAAGAGGTTGGGCAGTTAGAAATACGAGTCGGGCACCGACGAGGTACCAGACTAAAACAAAGTTTGACAATTAAATATCGCGGGATGGAGCAGTCTGGTAGCTCGTCGGGCTCATAACCCGAAGGTCGTTGGTTCAAATCCAGCTCCCGCAACCATTTTCCACCCAATAGGGTGGTTTTTTATTGCTGGATTTGAACCCTTCTATTCTGAAATGTTTCGAGCTGAGGGCTCAAAACGTCCAGCTCCCGCAACCATTTACAAAGTCCCTTTTAGGGACTTTTTTATTTGGCTGGATTTGAACCTCTCTATTCTGAAATGTTTCGAGCTGAGGGCTCAAATGTTCCACAAGCTCTTTATTTATCACGTTTATTAAATTAGTTTTATTAATATAATTACAGTTTGAACATTTATTGTAACATTTTCTACACAAAAGCCACAAATTATTAAAGTTTTCACTAAGAAATGCCGTTATATATATTGGATATATCTACGCTTCAAAAGAGGTCTTTTATGAACGACATAAACAATTTTTCAAACATGGGGTTAACAACAAGGCAAGCCAAAGTATTAAAAAAAGAAGAAACGCAGCAAACCGAATCTGATATAAGCAAGAAAGGCACTGTCGAACCCAAAGAGCCATCTGATAATGTAGCAAGTACGGACAAGCAAGAAAGTGTAATTAAAGCCCTTGATTGTTTAAGTTGTTATGGAATGAGCATGTTAAGCACAAGCTCCTCAAAAAATGAAGCAACAAAAAATATTTATATATCAAAAAACGGCGTGATAAATATCGCTGATACCCAAATAGAGCTTGATAATGTAACAAAAAAACAATTATCAGTTTTAATGAAATCAAAATATTCAATTGATTATGATAACAGTTCTATTGAAAATAATGTTGCAACCATAAGAATAGCCTACTCAAATGCTACCACTAATAAAAATAGTTCCTATACTTATAAAATTAATCTTGGAGACGGAAGCGCCGAAAACCCTCCGCATGTTACTGAGCTTCATCACATAAGAAACGACCAAAACGAATTTAAGTATGAATATCCAAACGGAGTAAAAAAGCTGACTTATTATAAGACTTTTGATTCACAAGGAAATGTCCTTGAATATGAATACAAAGACGGCAAAAGATTTAGGATTAATCCTCAAGTGCAAATCAATACAGATACTAACATAAGCGATGCAATCATTGACAACAATGATGAAATTGAAGATGTCGAAAATAATAATGAAATTGAATATGTTAATGAAGAGGATACGACTGACAAAATTCAAATAGGCACAAAAGAATTAAAATTTCCCGCAGGATTTGAAATAAATAATCAAGACAATGATTTTGTAATTGTAACGGGTAGCATTAACGATGCGACAAGAACCTACAAGTTTAACAAAGACGGTGCTTTGTTGGAAATTAAGCAAGATAATAAAACTATAAAATTTAATGAAAAGAGCAATTACACACTTGTAAATCATTCTGATGGTTCTTTTGAATGTTCAATGCCAACTTCATACGGAACAAAAATTGACCATTACGATACAGAATTAAGCAAAACTTACACAGATCAAAAGCGTACTTTGACTTCTACAGATTATATTTACAGAACGCATACCGAGAATTCCGACCTCCCCAAAGGCACAGAAATGAAAAAATATATTGCAAATTCCCGATATTCAGAGGCTTATAAAACAAAAGCACATGGTGCAAAAATTGCAGATGTTGAAAGATATTCACCTGATGCAAATAGTGACTGCACACATATAACAATGTATAAATATATTGATAAAAGTCCGGTAATTAATCCTACAACAAATAAACAAACAATAGATTCCGAATTAAAAATAAACATTAATACACAACCCATTTCATTTTGGATTAAAGATGCAAGCGGAGAATATGTTGTTAGTAGTGAAAACAAAACTAATGAAGAAATTGCGGAAATTATAAAAAATTGTGAATTTGAATTTATATATGACAGCCAAAAATTAAATTTAAGTCAATTAATCAAAAAACTGCAAGAAACAAAAGATTCCGTTTCGGTTGTAAGAAGTTCTAAAGTAAAAGGAAATGGAAAAAAGACCGAAGCAGTAACATTGATGCGCTCTCGTACAAATACATATGCAAAACTTGAAGATCTCTCATCTAAGACCTATGAGATATCTTATGGCACTCCGATAATAGGAGAACACGGTTTTAAGAAAGATGAAAACGGCGAGTATGTGATGGATAATGTTGTTGCTACAAATGTTAAAATAAGTTCCGAAGGTGTTACTCTTCCGAATGGAGAAACACTGAACTGGAGTGAATGGGATACTACACAAAAATTAGGAAATTACAATCCGTTAAACCAAACAGGAATAGAACCTTCTTCAGCAAAAATTAATACAATAAGTGTTCTGCATGGTACAAATGATAATCAGATTAAAGTTAAAAAACATACTCAATATAACAGCACGTTCAAATATACAAATGTTGACGGACAACTCACAAACTATTTTTATCAAGATTACGTAGAAGTTGTAAAAACCATAGATATAAATAATCCCGATAAAACAACAACAAGTCAAACCTCTTATTCCGGAAAATGTTTCAATTACGACTGGAACGGGACAAGCGGCGGAAAAGAAATGATTCGTTGGAACAGCAAGCAAGTCACATTTACGCAACAACCGGAAAAGAATATTGATTTGACTTCAGGTGAATGGGCAGGTTGGACAGCAGAAGCTAACTACGTTTCAGGCGGAATAAATCTTGTTAAATTGGATGAAGAAAACGGAACTTACCAAGTATGCAACTTTGACTGGAACGGAAAACTCATTTCAACAAGTATATATGATAAATCAACCGACACAACAACAGTAACAAAAGCCGGAGAAACTTACACCAAAGTAACGGATGCATTTGATTTTCCGCATTCTTGTGTTAATTCAAGTAATACCGGCGCATTAAGTGAATATTACAACTCACTGACAGATGAATGTTTAAAAGAAAAACTTGCAACACTTGCTGATGGTTTGGCGACAACATACAGCAAGCAAAGTATCGGGCACGAATATTTTTGGTCAGTTATCAACGCTTTTGTAAATAACCCTAATATAAAAACAAAAATTGAAGATATTATAAAATATGATGTCGAGAATAACCGATTTGAAGTACATTTCTTCGACGAAAAAGGCGAACCGTATTATGTTGAGGCTGAAGAACTTGATGGCATGAACGGCAGTGTTTGGATGGAAGCACTGGAAAAAGCTGCTATTAAATATACACAAAGATTTTACGGTGAAGATATCAAAATTGAAGAATTTCACGATAAAGCCTTAGTTCATTTGCTAGACTATTACTGGACACCTGTCGACATTGCAAGAATGTTCTTTGGGGAAAATTTTGATTACAGTTTTGATGTAGTAAGAAATAAAAATTATGATGAACTTGATAAAGAAGCTTTAATACAAACGTTCAAAGAAGGTAACTCAGCAATAACATTGTTTTGCACGGCAAAATCTTCGGTCGGGTATTTTTCGGGAGCTGTTCAGGCCGGTGATATATTTAATGATGCCGCAACCATTGAATGTGGATATGATGTACTTTCCTATGCAGTCAAAGATGTTGATGAAGAAGGCATCACATTAATGAACCCTCGTGACCCCAACCATCCATTCAAAATCTCCTATGAATTCATTCAAAAATTGTTAAAAGTAAAACAAGAAATTATAACTTTCAAATAGTGCTAATCAACAAATTATAAACATATATAATTTCCTTACTGCCCAAATTTGAATTTTGTTATATAATTCTCTTGTCGAGAATTTACATAAGGAGAAATTATGAAAAAGTTTTTTGCATTAATGATGGTTTTAATATTGGTAGCTTTTAGTACGCCTGCTTTTGCCGGTACTCACGGAACAAACGGCACTGTAACAGCTAAATCTATCGGCGCCGGAGCACTTTCACTTTTAATTTGGCCGGGAATCGGACAAGCAGTGAATGACCAAAGTTATGAAAAAAATGTAACCCACGCAGTTTTAGGCTTGACCGGTATCTTTAGAATTTGGTCATGCTACGATGCTGTCGTTGACAGACAAGGTGGCGTCTGGAAAAATCGTATTTAATTTCCGACAAAAATAAAAGTTTTGAAAGGGATTTCTAAAATCGGAAATCCCTTTTCCCTTGTTCAATTTCTTTTAAATTACTTATCAAAACTCTTTTAACACCTTCATTGGAAATCTTATCAAGTTCTTTCTCAATAAATTTTTGACCAACTTGTTTTGTCTCGGAACTTGCATAGTCTGTCAAAAATTCCTTTAATGTAATCAAAGCATTGGGTTGACAACAGTTTTGGATTTGCCCTGTTTTGCACAATGACATAAATCTGTCACCTGTTCTGCCCTCTCGATAACAAGCCGTGCAAAATGAAGGAATCTTGCCTAAATTCAACAACCATCTAACGACTTCGTCCAATGTTCTCTGATCGGAAACATCAAATTGTTCGGTATCTACCGGTCTTTTTTCCTCAGCATAGCCACCAACTGACGTTCTTGACGCACCGGAAACTTGAGAAACACCAAGTTTTAAAAGTTTTTCCCTTACGCTTTGTGATTCTCTTGTCGAAATAATTATACCCGTATAAGGTACCGCAATCCTTGTTAATGCAACAATTTTAGCAAAAGTCTCATCATCAATTCCATTATCAAAAGCGGTCGGGTCAATATCATCCGCCTTTTTTATACGAGGAACGGAAATCGTATGAGGTCCGACACCGTGAACAGCCTCAAGATGCTCCGCATGCATTAAAAGTGCAGCAAATTCATATTTATAAAGTTCCAAACCAAAAAGAACACCTAAACCAACATCATCTATTCCGCCATCCATCGCCCTGTCCATGGCCTCTGTATGATATGCATAATCATGCTTAGGGCCAGTCGGATGAAGTCTTTCATAAGACTCTTTGTGATATGTTTCTTGAAACAAAATATACGTTCCAATACCTGCATCTTTAAGTTTGCGATAATTTTCTATCGTTGTTGCAGCAATATTAACGTTGACACGCCTGATTGCACCGTTTTTATGTTTAATTGAATAAATTGTCTTTATACAATCTAAAATATACTCAATAGGGTTGTGAACAGGATCTTCTCCCGCCTCGATTGCAAGCCGTTTGTGCCCCATATCTTGCAAGGCAATGACTTCTGCCTTGACTTCTTCTTGTGTAAGTTTTTTACGCGGAATATGTTTGTTTTGTTGATGATACGGACAATAAACGCAACCGTTTACACAATAATTTGAAAGATATAAAGGCGCAAAAATGACAATCCTTTCACCATAAAAAGCTTCCTTAATTTCTTCTGCTAATTTGTAAATTTTTTCCAAAACTCTTTTATCTTCACATGCTAAAAGGACACTTGCCTCTTCGTGTGTCAATCCTTTGCAATGTGTCTCATTCCCTATTTTAACAGGACGGGCTTTTTCCAAAATCTTGTTAATTAACTCAAGATTATCTTTATTTTTTTGTGCGTAATCAAGCGTGCGTAAAATCTCTTGATTATCAATAAATTCTTCGGCTTTTAGTGATTTTTTATTATACATTATTTTCAGTTCCTTGATTTAAACATTTGAATACACTGTTTTGGCGCTAATTCCTTCCACCTTACCTATTTTACCGGTCATTGCATTTATTTTATCAACAGGCGCATCCAAAACAACACTAATTATTCTTACATTTTTTTGCTTGTATGGTATACCCATTCGACCGATTATATAGTCGGAGTACTCTGACAAAATTGCTTGGACTTCGTTTATCTTGGCACTGTTTTCAACTATTATCGCAGCAATTGCAACCCTTGTATCCATAATGTTTTCCCCCTTTTATACATAAAAAACATCGTGCCTGATAAGACACGACACAAATGAAAAATTTTATGTATGTCTTTCTTCAAAGAAACTTCTCGGAAGTCAGGCTATAATTTAATTATGCTATAAATAGAAAATTATGCAACTTTTAATATTTAAAAGCATTATACAAATTGCTCTATTGAAAATTTCTCCTTCGAAATTGTATCCAAACATTGCATATCGCATAAAGTGTTCCTATTATGTCATCCGCCTGCCCTACACCAATTAAAACGTCAGGAATCAAATCAACCGGACTGATATCATAAACTATTGCGATAATAATAATCACAATTGCCAAAATTTTATTCCACCTGTCATCAAATTTTGTTATTTGTTTCATTTTTTACTCTTACATTCCTTTTTCTATTATATTTTGAGTTCCTTATTATACAATTTTTATTATTAAAAAATCTCTATCACAATGACTGGTACAAACATAGTTGCAAAACACATCTTTAGAATTTAACTTAAATGTATTATCAAAAAGATTTCCTAAATTATATTTTGGATTGCCGGGAAACTATTTTAGAATCCTGCGGCAATGAAATATTATCACAAATGATGCAGTCAGACAATATTTATCAGCAAATAGTTCGTATCATGAAACAGTCAACACAGGAATACTACAATATGAGAATGGTGCTAAAAGTGAAATGTAATTAATAGCTACAATACTTATTATACATTTATTCAGATAAAATAGTGTTTGGACTAAAAGAACTTATTCTTATATTTTAGAAATATTTTTACTATTTTGAGTAAAATTATCAATTAGCTTTTTGGCAGTTTTTTGATTATTTATTGTTGCATTACCGCCGATACAACCGCCTTCGCAGCACATAACTTCAACTAAATTGCAGCCTTCACAAACTCCGTCTGTCGCATATTTCTTTAACTGTTTTATGCTGTCTTTATTTAATCCGTTTATTATACAAGGTTTAACAGAATCTTCATCTTTAAGTGATTTCTTGACCGATTCAGCAACCCCGCCAGAATAACCAAAATTGCGAGCTTGTTTTGATGCTTCAACAGTATATTTCCCTTCGTCCAATTCTGCAATTTGAATTTTCTTCGCGATAAATAAAGCACCTAGTTCTTCATAGTTCATAACAAAATCTACATTCGGGTTTTCAAACCCTTCCGCACGTTTTGCTACACAAGGACTGACAAAAACAGTAATTGCATCCGGGTGTTCTTTTTTTACTATTTCGGCCGTATAGTATAAAGGAGTCTTTGTATCTGATACAAACGGCTTAATCTCCGGAAGATGCTTCTTGATTAGTTGATTATATCCTGCACAGCAAGAAGTTGTCATAAAATTTTGACCGTTTTCCATACGCTCGGTAAATTCTTTTGCTTCGGTATTTGCCGTAATATCCGCACCTTGAGCAACTTCATAAACATCATCAAACCCTGAATTTATAATAGCGGTTTTTAATTGATAAATATTTCCCGGGAATTGTCCTATTATCGAAGGCGCTACCATTGCAATGACTTTCTTATCTGATTTAATTGCTTTTAATATATCGATAATTTGACTTCTTTCGTGAACCGCGCCAAAAGGACAAGCAGCAGTACATCTTCCGCAATTTATACATTTATCATAATCGATACTTGCATACCCTGTTTCATCTTTCTTTATTGCACCTACAGGACAAGAATCTTCACAAGGAACTGAAATTTTAACAATAGCTTTATAAGGACAAGCATTTACGCACATTTGGCATTTTTTGCACTTAGAATCATCAATAACTGATCTTCCGTTTATTATAGAAATTGCACCGAATTTACAAGTAGTCTGGCATGGTCTTGCAACACAACCTTGACATAAATCTGTTACATAAATTCTGTTTGTTGCGCAACCTTTACAAGCAGTTTGAAGAACTGTCAGATTTTTGTCACTGATTTCTGTTCTTTCTATAGCCTGTTTGGCATAATCCGCCAAAGATACTGTTTCATCATCTTCTTCAATAGGGAAACCTAGTCCTGCAATAGTTCTGTCTTTAATTATGGCACGTTCTTTATACACACAACACCTATATGGAACCTCCATTCCTTTTGGTCTCATATCATAAGGAATAAGTCTTGTCTGTCTCTCAAAATTATCGGAGAAAAAGGCTTTTATTATCCTGACCAGAATTTCTTTTTTTAAGTGTATTGTTTGTCCTGAATTATTCATTTGCATTTTCCTATTGTTTTGCAAGTTGTCTTTCTATTTCTGCTATTACTTTTTCTACGGTTGCTTCTGATACAACTTCATCATTTACTTTAACATATGGTGCTCTTGAATATTCCCAATTAATAGAGCATAATCCCAAGCAATTTGAAGCAGCAAGTTCAACTTTATCTCCATACTTTTTGGGAATAATGTCGTGTAATTCTTGCAAATTAGCTCCGCCCATCACAAAACAGGTTGTTCCTGTACATACTTTTACTGTAACCCTTTCCATTTTAACTCCTTTATATAAATTGTACCTCGACTTTTTTTAAGTATTTTTCTTCTAATACTTTAGCTATTTGTTTTATAATATTTTTCCTTATCTCAATTTCAATTGGCAAGTTCGGGTCATAATGAGCTTTGTTCATCTGAGCCCCTACTAAGAAACTTATTACATCAGAATTTAATAAAAAGTTCATCAAAGTTTTTGCGGCATCATCTTCACTCTCACCACTTTGAAGATATTCCAATGTCTTAGTTAATGTCAGTATCCCTTCTGTAACTAAATCAACTCCATCCATTTTTAATAATCCGGGGAGTTTACCTCTGTTTGTGGACATATCTGCAATAACAGGAATATTTAATTCTCTTGATATTATATTGGCAGTTGTTCCTCCCGAAATAGCTTTTTTACCTTTAAAATCCATAAATGTTTTAGCGTAGAAACTGTCTTTTTCACTATGGAAAGGCGGCCCGGTAAATATTAAAGATTCTCTTGGGTCCCTGCAATATATAGATAAAATTGAAGTATCGTCTTTCAATTCTCTTTTTGGTGCTATAAATTCTATTTGTTTTACCAAAAAATCACTCAAATCTTTTGATGATATTTCAGGTTCTTGTTCCAATTTACGAAGAATTATTTTTATAAGGCCGTTTCGTTCTAAACCGAGAGGATATTCTTTAGTTCCCATTGCAACTTGTGTTGCCCCATCCGAACAAAAAATAATTCTGTCATATTTTTCAAGTTTAATATTATAAACTTTCATCTTACGATTTTTAAAATCTTTAGATTGAATTGTCTGATAATCAGGTTTTAGAACCTCAAATTGAGGATTGTTGCTGTCATTATATTTACCCCTAATCCAAATAAAATCAGGATTACCCTCTTCAACGATTTTTGCATTGCCGTCCTCAAAACAATCAATCGCAGAAAATGTTGAATAGCTTATTCCTCTAACTTTACAAACAGGAAGAGAATTCATAATAATCTCACAGGATTTTTCTATATCAAAATGGTTCTCCATAAATTTTAAAAGCATAGTTGAAGTCATACAAGCAAGAATATTTGCCTTTATTCCGCTGCCTAAACCGTCAGACAGTACTGCCACAACTCTGTTCATGTTTGGGAATCTGTTTGAAGCAAAATAATCGCCATACGCATTTTGGTTATATTTCTTTTTTTGAGAACAAGCAATATCTATAAACATTATTTCTTATCCTCATTTGAACTTGGATCATAACCTTCAGCAATAGAACTTAAAAGCATCTCAGTTTCAACCATGTGTTCGCCGAGTAAACTTGCAATTTCCTGAACGGTAGCAATATTTTTTGTAATAACTTCTCTTGCTTTTTGTGCAATTTTACTTCTGTCCATTTCTGATTTTGTTACATCTGCTATAACTGCGCCTACTAGTTCGTTTTCTTCAATTGTAAATATGCTTATATCATAGAGTTTATCATCTATTGCGTAATGTTCTTGATGAATATCTTTTCCTGTGTCCAAAGCGGATTTAAAAAGTTCCGGGAATGTAACAATTCTATCTATACAAGCACCAGTCATTCCATTTTGACGCGAAGCAAATACTTCATACATTTCTTCTGATAAGAACATGTGCTCAAAGGCATCATTCGCCTCGACAATTTCTAAATTAGAATCAACAATTACGACTGCTGACGGCATACATCTCAGCATCGCAGCCGCTTTTCTTACTGCAATTTTTCTCATATAAGATACACATTGAGAAGTTTCCGCATCGCCTGCAATAAGTGCATTTACAAACTCTCTGCAGCTTGAATAACCGCACCCGGAGCAATTTAGTTCGTCTTCTTCAGAATGCTTGCTTATTTTTTTCAAAGCATTTGAAACTTGTTCAAGAGAATATTCAATTTTTTCGACCGGAGCAGGATTATATTCTTTTTCTACAACCTTTCTCGGTTCTTTAGGAACAACTTCACGATATTGAGTATTCGCATAAATATCAGACGTAATCAGAATTCTTGATTTATCACTTGATAAACAAGGCCCGTTTATGCAACCGCCTGAACAAGCTAAAGCCTCAACAAAAATCTTGTTTTCAATTTTATCCTGGTTTATATTTTGTAACGATTTATCAAAATCTTCGAGTGAACTTACAGCAATAAATGTCACATCATTTTTATCTATACCAACTCTTTTAATTGTTTCGTTCATTCCGCCTTCAAGAGGATATAAAGCCCCTTCATAGGAATTTTCAGGAACAAATTTGCATGTTTCATCGGGTTCGATTTTTTCTATATCAATAAATTCTTCTTTTATCCAATAGTTTAATTCATCAAAAGTTAAAGCGGCACTCATTAAATCAGGATGCTCATCTGCTTCGTTTTTCTTAGCTATACATGGACCTATAAAGACAACTTTTATATCACCACCTAAAATATCTTTTAAGAGCCCGCAATGTGTAAGGGCAGGAGATGCAACTGGAGTAATACATTTTGCAAACTCAGGTTTATACATTTTTATATAATCATCTATAACAGGACAGGCAGAGGATATAAATAAACCTTTTTCTGAATTGTTTAACATCTTGGCAGTCTGAATAGAAACTTCCTGAGCGCCGAGAGCTGTTTCAGATACCCCTTCAAAACCGAGTTTTTTAAGAACGGCAATCATCTTTTCTTTCGAAATATTATATACACCTGCCCAGCTTGGAGCAAGTGATACATATACCCTTTTGCCAGCTATCATAAGAGTCTTAACAACGTCAATGTCATTCCTTACTTTTTTTGCTCCTGCAGGACAAACTTTTACACAATGTCCGCAAGCTATACATTTATCATTAATAACCGATGCTGAACCTTGCTGTATCCTAATAGCTTTGATATGACAGCCTCTAATACACTTGTAACAGTCATTACACTCATTTTTTAAAGTATAAACCGGATATTGTTTTTCCATAATATAGCACTCCAAACCTTTTTCGTAATTTCTAGTTCAAATTAATTATTTTTTTATACGAATCCAGGACTTCTTTAATTTTTTCTTTGGTAACATTTGTGTATTCTTTGTCATTTATTATAATTCTCGGACCTATATCACACTTGTTTTCGCACAATGCACCAACAATTGTGATTTCTGAATCAAGGTTATTTTCTTCAATATATTCTTTTATGTATTCCAAATTTTCCTGATTCCCTTTTGCAAAACATGCACTTCCCATACATATTTTTATTTCTGTAGTCATATTTATTGTTCCTTATCTTTTATTGTAAATTGCAAAAAATTGCTTATCAAATTTTCATTCCAGACTTTCACGTCATTAGGCAAGTCCAGAACACAAGTTGTAAAGTTCCAAATATATTTAATTCCTGCACCCGCAAGATAATTAGCCACGCCTTGTGCATATTCTCTGGGGACAGTAAGTATTGCAGCCTCCACATTAAGCCTGGAAGCCAAATTTCCAACTTTTGAAATATCAAAAACCTCTTTGCCGTTGATTGTAGTGCCTACTTTCCGGGAATCTTTATCAAACAATGCAAGAACATTTAAACCGTAATCTTTAAAACTCTCGTACTTTGCAAGCGCAGAACCTAAATTCCCTGCTCCTACAACAAAAATATCTTTAGTTTGTTTAAACCCCAAACATTCTTCAATTTTACGTTTGAGTTCTTTAACTTCGTATCCGACTCGGCATTTGCCTTGATTATCTATATATTTCAAGTCTTTTCTTACCTGAGAATTGTCAATTTTTAAAAGATTCGCAAATTTTGTACTTGAAACATATTTTTCATCTTCACGCATGTCTTCCAAAATAAAATGGTACATTGTTAAGCGATTTACAACCTTGTCGGGTATACTCATTTTTTATCCTTTATACATTATCCGAGTATTTGTAATTAAGTGACTCCGTTACTGATATTCACCCGGTCACTTAATTACTTAATTACTCAGTCAAATTCTAAACAATTCCTTCATAAGCATCGAGGAAGATTTTTCTGATCTCACTCATAAGCGGATACCTCGGATTTGCACCCGTGCATTGGTCGTCGAAGGCTCTTTCTACAAGCGTATCAAGGTTTGCCATAAAGTCTGATTTCTTAACTCCGAATTCTTTGATAGATTTCGGCAGGTTGATTTCCGTCATCAGGTTGTCAACCGCTTTTATAAGAAGTTCAACTTTTTCATCGTCATTCTTGCCGCCTAAGCCGATTTCATCTGCAACCTGACCGTATTTGGTCTTTGCGTTCGGATATTTGTACTGCGGGAAGATAGCCTGTTTGGTAGGCTTGTCAACAGCATTGAACTTTATAACCTGTCTTATAAGAAGCGCATTTGCAACACCGTGCGGAATGTTGTACATTGCGCCGAGTTTGTGAGCCATTGAGTGGCATAAACCTAAGAATGCGTTTGCAAATGACATACCTGCAATAGTTGCCGCATAGTGCATTTTTTCTCTTGCAAGCGGGTCGTTCGCACCTTCTTTGTATGAGCGTACCAAATATTTAAATACTAATTTTGTTGCCTCTAAAGCGTTTGAGTTTGTAAAGTTTGTTGCCATGCAGGAAACATAAGCTTCAAGAGAGTGAACGAGGGCATCAATACCTGATGCTGCGGTTAATCCCTTTGGCATACCGTCAACAAAGTTCGGGTCAACAATTGCAATATTCGGAGTCAGTGCATAGTCTGCAATTGCGTATTTGTAGTGTGTTTTTTCATCCGTAATAATTGCAAACGGAGTAACTTCACTGCCGGTTCCTGATGTAGTCGGAATACAAACCATCGTAGCTTTTACACCTAAATCCGGAATTTGGCAGATACGTTTTCTGATATCCATAAATCTCATGGAAATATCAGCAAAGTTTGTTTCCGGTTGTTCATACAATAACCACATAATCTTAGCGGCATCCATAGGAGAACCTCCGCCGAGAGCTATGATTAAATCAGGTTCGTAAGGTTTAATAATTTCCATTGCCTGCTTAATGGTTGCAATTGTCGGATCGGGTTTAACATCAAAGAATACCTGATGGTCGATACCGATTTCATCCAGCACCTCTGTAATATTTTCAACAGCTCCGGAGTTAAATAGGAAACGGTCTGTTACGATAAATGCACGTTTTTTGCCTTTAAGAACTCTGAGAGCCAAATCGACAGCGCCTCTCTTGAAGTATACTTTCGGCGGAACTTTGAACCATAACATATTTTCTCTCCTTTCAACTACTGTTTTATAATTCAGTAAATGTTCTACACCAATATTTCCAGATACGGAATTGCCGCCCCATGAACCGCAGCCCAATGATAAAGACGGTTCAAGACGGAAGTTATACAGGTCGCCGATTGCACCCTGAGATGAAGGCGTGTTAATAATAACACGGCAAGAGGGCATCTT